>VCRD01005181.1:0-37090 GCA_006783055.1 Trinorchestia longiramus
TGTAGGTTTGTGTGTACCTTGTTTTGTGGACTATCACACCAAGTAAACTTCTAACTGATTAAAAATAATTATTTAGGCTTTCTAGCGGATGTTCAAAGCTTTTTTTACTTTACAATGGTTTCTTGTATTACATAAGTCACTTAAGAATTGAATAACTGTTTTTTTTAGTTTCACAGAAATGTATATGAATCTTACTAGCGTTGCCATATGGCAACATCCTGTATCTTTTTTCTGAGTTGATATATAACCTCAAAATTGGACATGCAGACTTTTATTCCCTCCTAAACAAAGCACACAAAGTTTCAAAAAGATCAGAAAAAATTTTTTGTAGAAAAAAAATCTGGGAGAATTAAGGTTAAAGAGAATTAAAAATTGACTGAAAAATTATTTTACTAAGCATTTATTATTAATTTTTTGCTCTCCAACAATTCATGCACACGTCTCCGATACCAGTTGCTTGCTATAGAATAACAATTGCATGAGGTGGCTGAAGCATGGCTCAGTGATAAAAAATAATGTAAATTTCATCAAATTTTCATCGCTAACAGTACCTTTGCAGAAAGATGTGTCTATCATGAATGTCTTTTTCTAAGTATAAAAAACCATATCATGAGCTCAAAAATGCTCGTGCGTTTTTTTTTGGTGAATCGTTGTCGCGAATTTTGCACGCCACAAAGGTTCACGACACTTCATGAGTAAAAGTCAAGGTTTTTTAATCTAATTTATTTAATTCAAATTAAGTAGCAATTAAAAATTTTTGTATTTAAGTGATTTTACTATCTAATTTTGACGACTTGACCGTCAACAAAACATGGTTAAGGGTTTTAATCCGTCCCTCCAATAAAACTGGCGTCTCTTCAAGCAATTAAGGTGACGTTTAAAACTGAGGTATGCAAGAGCCAGAACATAAAGAGACAACTGGAGAGAACGGTTAGTCTTAGCACCCCCACGCTCGAGTCCGTCGGTCCCTGGGGTCTAGAGCCAGAATGTCAGCTCACCATCCGAACCGCGCTCAATCTGAATCTAAGGTAGCGTACGCTGAGCTCCAGTGGCAAAAGGCACCGATGAACCGTGCTCCAAGATTGACTTTGGCCTCCCACTTTTTCCTGCCGCTAAATGATAGATTCTTATGATAGATTCTATTAATGCCAAATGTAATTCAGGGACCTAACTGCAGACGAGTAACCTACCACTGACGTGGAGGACTTATGCACTGGAAAGAGTTCGCCCGTCACTGTCCCAAAGCTGGTAGCAACCACCCAATGTATTTGTACTGTTGAAAATTAACGAATTAATTACTCTGTAATAATGGACTTAGCAAGAAGAATTTCAGTATGGTGATATTTCAGTCAACTTTCGAATGCGTGATACAAACCTAAAAGATCCGTGCTCTTTCAGTGTTTCCATCGGAAACTGCTAGGCGTGTTAGAATTTTTAAAGATAGATTGAAAATAGTCAAAGAAGCGTGCTCCACATAGATAGTAAAGAATAGTAGTAGTTTTTACGTTTAGAAAGGAAGAGGAAATTTTAATTTACAGAGTAGAATTCTTAGTTTAGAGTCTTTTCAGACCCTCATTAGACGAATTCACTCGTATTTGAGTTATTTTAATTAAAGTTAGACAATAGTCTAACTTTAAGTTATTTATTTAGAGTTCTGGTTAAACCAGTTAAAATATGGAGTACGCGTCAGACAATTGGTGCTAGGTTGTACAACAAAACAAATTGAAAGAAATTCTATTCAAAAAACACAAAATATAGGCAGGGGAATGCAAGGAAGAAGTAGTACGTCACGTCTGCCGACGATGGAGCAGGATCAGTTTCCACCATCAGCTCGCAGCCCGACGAACCCGCTCCACACTTGCATCGAATCCTTGAAGTCTGAACAGACTAGACAGATGTAATACTGACAATTTGGGCGGTTTGGGAGCGGACGGAACCTCTGAACGCGACGGCGCTGAAAAAAACCTCAATAATAATAATAATAATAACAATGCCACCACTATCCATCCGCCTCTCACTACATATATAGGTACTTTTGCGACTTATTCCTAGTTCTCTGTATGAGTACAGTAGCTCGGAAACTACATTAATCCTATCGAAAGTGCAAATTTCGATATCGTATTCCAAAAATTACGATAAAATTTTTTGAACATCCTATAGTAACATGAAGAAAATGTGTTAAAAAGTCCTATGGAAGTTGACGTTTTAATCTGTTCAGCGTTACTCAGAGGTGTACGATGCGAAGCAATCCTAAATGTGAAACTTAGCGAGATTTAACAATTCTTTCTTATTAAATTCAACAATACTGCCATCGAAATGAACAACTAACGATTATTTATTCAACCTGTTTCAAAAGATGAGGTAAAATTAAAAAGAGGGTAATGTAGCAGCTTTTTCAACACCAATATGCAGAATTTTAAGTGACAGTGGGAGATGGCAATAAAGTACGTCATCAACATCATGGTTTACAAATTGAATACAAAACGCCAATGATTTCATAATATTTTATTTAGCTGTAGCCTTTACCATAAGATTAGTGTATACGTCACACGAAATTGTTAATGGAACAATTAATGAAACGAAATGGGCCATCTTAAGAAGAATATGTTATATAGAATGTAGAATTTGAATTACCTTTTCAGAGCCCAGTAAACTTTTAGAAGGCTATTTTCAATAGTTCTTAGTTCAAACGAATAGTTCAACAGCTAACTGCTAAGTAAAAGTACTACATTATTTCCTATTTAAAAAAAAGATGCTCTCTGGCTTCGTCATTGTACGTAATGTTTATCCATGATACATTTCTTTTCAATCAGTGTAACGTTAGAGTGTTATAGTATTTTTTTAACTACTGTTATTTTACGTGCTCATTTAAGAAAAAGGAGCAATAATGTAAATTGTGTCCCGACGCTGAGAGTGGACGTCCAGATATCACTGAGCAGGAGACAACAAAAGAAACTGATTAGTATCGCGCTCTGTATGACAGTATTCGCTCGTATGATAACAAATAAACTTCCTGCACTTGTATTGAGTTGTTCCCCTATGATTTTGATGTTGACTGATGAAATGTGAGTTTTTATAGACAAGTGACGTCCACAATGAGGAAAAGTAGTTCATTGTGCATTCACTGTACGTGCATCGCAATAAGATGACAAGTAAATGAGGTGACAAGTTTCCCTACAACTTCATTTGAAAACCCACGTAAAGAGTCAGTAAAGTTACATGACCTCCAGGCGTCTCAGTTGGCTAGGTCGACGAACAAGGTAGGGTAAGCATCGATTGACAGGGTAGGGCATACATACAATTTTTTTCCAGAAAAAAAGACATTATGTTAAGGTCTGACTTTAACAAATAGTAAGTAATTTACTAATCTACAACTGAAAATAAAATGCATTCTTTTGATTTTGAAGTTTCTCCCTAGTTTGAATATGTCGAATGGACTCAGTCCCTCTAAATGAGCTTTTGCATCAATTCTACTGACATTGTTAGTAGTTAAGAGTTATTTTTACAAACAATTAAGTTTATCATTGATAGTTAATTTTGTAAAATTACAATGGGTAATATTTGCAAAATAAAATTATTAAAATTGATCTGTAAACATGTAACAGGAATTATACCTCACCCTGTAGGAGAGGTAAAAGACAAAACCACAAGAAGAAGAAAACGAAAGCAAAGACAAGCGCAGAACAGGCTGACTTTTTAATTTACTTCAGCCGTGATTGAAGCTTTCAACTTATGCTCCAAGAAAATTTCGACGAGGTGGACCGTGAGGCATCCCTGAGCTACGTTAACTCGTTGAGAAAAGTTACTATCAATCTGTATAAACTCTCAGGATCTCCTATCAAGCGATGTATTATTCTTATTCTACAAAGATTATGTACAAATGATTTCAGTCAGGACATAGGAGCGTTTCACGAAACATATTCTCAAAAGAAATCATTTTACTAACATTTTGTTCATTTTGAGCATTAGACACGAATACAGATTAAGCCCCTTCATAACGCTTTAAAGAAAGGTACAAAGATTTGTAAAACGCAGGGGATACTACTAAAAACTATTAAAAGTCATGCAACAGTGGGAGAATAAAGTTTTGCAGGCTAGACGTGGTGGGAAGTTGTCATTTGAGCTGTTTTCATTGTGTCCTTAGCAGGCACTTACGAGTACTTGTATAATTATTTGTCGATTTAGGGTATAATATAGTTAATAATAAACATTTTCCCTTGTTTTCACAAAATTTGGGAGAGCATTTTTGAGTTTGCCGTCCTTATTCATCATTTACTGTATTGGAGGCTTCAATACTAAAAAGTTGAAAATTTGTATCCTCCAACCAGTATATTTTTGGATATGCTAATTAGGAAACGAAAACTAATTTACAAGCCAAAAAGGCATTCATCAGGTCAAACACATTACTCATACACAGGAGAATAAGAGGAGGCAGTACTCTTCCTACCTCACTTCAGATTAGGAATGCTCAAAACTAAATCGTTACTCGTCCAAGCTACAAGATCTACAGGTCGTTTTTGTCACACTCTTGCCCCACGAAATGAAAACAGCTTCCCGCCTTATCTTAAGCTCATCAATTTTTATTACTGACTTGTAGGATCTTAAATCCGAGGCAACAGACGAATAAAGCTATTCCATACTTTGTTCTTACACTCCAAACAATCTTAACAAACAATCTTTATTTCCAATCGAGTACACAGTACATAGACATTAGTACATTGGTTTTTCAAATTCTTAAGGTTAACATTCTAGGAGTAAGGGTGATGGTGAGCTCCATGCGACGATCCTTGGAGGTTGATGGGCGTCTTCATGGGCGGGGAGTTGAGTGCTTAGCGGGTTGAGTGCACGGCGCGGCGTACGAGAAACAACTCGTGTCCATGGCCGGGTTCGAACCCGCGGTCTTTCTACATGAAGCAGAGACCCGATACAGAACACGGGCCGCAGACCAATCGACCACAGCCAGATCCAGTAAGAAAAATTCCAAAAATTGTGCTACACTGAACACATGTACTGTCGCTCGAGCTTTTACTTCAGACAAAATATTCCCTATTTTTCATTTTTACTGATGGTATTAGACAATTATTACTTTATTAGAATAGAAAGTACCATAGAATGAATAAGACAAGAACAACATCATCTAATTTACTCAGATTCGATTACTCAATATGGATACCAAGTTTCACTGTTCTTAAATCTTTTTATTGTATAATCGCTGGATTAAATGCACGTTGGCAAAAGATTCTACCCGCTACAATTTCTACAATTCATCTTTTATATGCGAGTTTTGAGTTACTATAAGGAACTCGTGGTTTCATGCAAGGCTGGAGAATATCGATGCATTGAAGTGCAGCTTGAAATACTTAGCATCGTGCTGGGAAACGTGACCGTTGGATGCAATTTTATTCACAAATGAAAAGAAAACCTTTGGATATTTTTAACCATAGTTGAAAAGCAGATATCGATTCTGCTGTTAGACTGAGACAAAAAACCAACTAGATTATCTAAATATATGTCCCTCAAAAATCGTACATATACAGATTGAAGCATCAAACTTAACGAGTTCAATTAACAACCGATGTTAAAAACGACTTACAATTATACTTATTTTCTGATAAATGCGAGCAGGGCAACAAGAACAAAAATTTCGAGTCACCAAAGCTATAATGCATAAAATTTGTCATGCAAAATAACTCTCGAATTCATGATGAAGGAAATTATATTGGAAAGAACATTAGATGTGGAGGTTTACAACCTATATCGATCATTCTTGAAAATAAGCCTAACAGGGCTCCCACTCTTGGGGTTTTCCACCCAGATCTTGGTATTTTCGACCCCTCCTGGTTGCTAGGTTTAATTTTTGAGATATCGCTAAACCTGTTTTTTTGTCAGACTAAATTCAGCCCTCATAGTGCAGTGGTTAACACTCCTACCCTATGGTGTTAGGTACGAGGGTTCGAATCCCGTAAACGTTGTAGTAAATTAAAAGGGATTGTGGGCGTGGCGCCCCCTTACAGTATGTATAACATTGAGATGTCAAACGACAGTGTAGCTGGTTGGACTTGGCCCTTTATGTCAACGACCAAGTAGGGGACCTTCCAAGGTGGGGTGCGAGGGCGGCGAATATAGCAAAGATGCTGAATATCCCTGATCTTGCTAGGCATGGGTAAAACGAAGATCGCGTTCGCAGTTTGAAACTCTATGGAGCTAATCTTACGTCGTCAGACCACCCTAAACCAATGGTCTTAAGATTAAGGTAGGTCATCAGCAGGCAAGGTTTCCATGTGTAGACATGCATTTCCAGACAGTAAATTCATCATTAACTGGAATAAATTGAATAATGCAGTTAAAAATTTTTGTTTCTACACCGTATGCAAATGCATGTCAGATACAAAACTACGCTTGTCGGATGGGGTAGAACGTGTTTCTCGCCCGTAAAAATGAGTAACGAACGAGTGTCTTACCAACTTGCTCTCCCGGTGCTCCACTTCAGTCCTACGTGAGCTCGTGTTGCTTGGCTCGTTGCAGTGACGTGACGCACATTTTGATCGTAAAACTGATTGTGCATTCTTCAAAAGTGAAAGTCTAGAAATTTATTATAGATATTTAATTTTCATATTTCAGCCACACTGGTATTCAAAATGGCTAGCTCTAAAAAAAAGATGTCTAAAAAGTGATAGAAGCAATCTTTCAAAGAACAATGGTTATAGGACGAGATTTTGAAAGAGTGGCTTAAAGAAGATCCAAGCGAAAAGGGCTGTAGTTACTGCACATGCTGTGATACAAAAATAGAAACGCAAATAAGTCAATGTTGTTATCGCATAGTAAGACTGCTATACACGAGAATAACAAATCTTCGAAATCAACAACGAAGTTAGATATATTTGTCAATAAACCGAAGCTTACAAAAAACAAGGAGGTGGCAAAGGCAGAACTGATGATCTCTGCTTTCATTACCGAGAAGCATCATATGCCATTTGCTCACACTGATCATTTGATACAAGTGTGTAAGAAGCCTTTCATAACTGCAATATTGCTAAAGGGTTTAAAATGCAAGCAACAAAAGCATCTTATCTCATTCAAGAAGGAATTGCTTACCATGAAAAACAAATAGAGGCTATTTCGACAATTCAAAGACGTGTCGGTGTCGAATTAATCTATACCTGATTTCTTGTACTCTGCGTAAGATCAAAGACGGATTAGACAACTCAAAATTCGAAATACTTTCTGATTTCATGACCAACCAAATTGTTCTGCCACACTCATCCGCATCAGAAGAAAGAATATTTTCACTTGTAAATCATGTCAAAACAAAACAAACAAACTCGCTGAAAACAGACACTGTTAAGGATAGGTTGTTGGCAAAACAACCATTGTCTAAGAGTAAAAAAACGTGTCACGATTGGAAACCTATACCGGAATTAGTATGAGATGTCATCAACGGAGTGTGTCACCAGCGTAATGAAAAGCGCCTTGCATAACAGAAAGGCATCTTGATGTCGATATTTGCGCTGCAGAAGAGAATTGGCAGGAGGAACAGGAATAAAATCAGCATTACCATCATCGTTTTCACTCACATAAATTAACTGTTATTGTTTTCTCATTAAAATAACAGTTCTAGGTTTTTTTAACGAATTTGGGTTTTTTTCATGTTCAATCTAGGTTTATCTGAAAATTTTGAGTGAGAGCCATTGCAGCGCAGCTTGAAATGCTAAGCATCGTGCTCGGAAACGTGACCGTTGGATGCGATTTTATTCACAAATGAAAAGAAAACATTTGGATATTTTTAGCTATATCAGAAAAGCAGATATCGATTCTGCTGTAAGACTGAGACAGAAACTATGTCGCTGATTTCACTGGTCTCTTTTTGCATGTCAGTAACGATTGAAACTTAAAATCATTAGTGCAAAGGGCATTAAGTACATCACACAATTAAACAGTCAGAAAAGTTATACACCATCTGTTTCGTTGAAAGTGATTTCCATGCCGAAATAACTGTAGAATAAGTAAAAAATTCTAAAAGTCCTAGCATTCGGAACAACGTTTACATTTTGAAACTTCTAAATATGATACAAGAGCAGTGTATTTTCAGACCTGAGTGTGCGTTGCTGACATGGTAAAGTGTTTTATGTAATGAACAACCAGTATCATTTCATGCGAACAATCAGTTATTCTGGAATTAAAATTTCATAGCGTTTGACGTACGATTACGTAGCTGCTAACAAATATACGTAAATACCGAAGAAAGTTATTTTCTTTTGAAATATCATTTTCATATGGGAAAAGAACGATCGTGAAAGTAACTATAAATGAAAGCAAATTTAACAGAAGGAATTTTTTTTCGTGACAATTACAATTCTTCAAATAGTTTTGCAATAAAAATTTAGAAAGAAGCATCACAAGTCATGAAACGAGTGATTGTCTTCGCTTTTTTTAAGATTTGATTCTACGGTTTAGGACGTCTGAAAACTATCGGTGTCATGATAGTTATGATACACTCATAGGTTTGCATATTTCAGGGCGATGTACCAAGTGTATGTACAGTATGGTGTATCGAGGCGTGAGTACTTAGATATGGCGTCGAGGCCTCTCGTTCACCGTCTGGCCACTGCTGTGTAAACGAAATTCTGCTACGTAGCACAACAACGCCGTGCCTTTCTGAGGCTGGGAAAGGAACTGTAAAAGGAAGTGTAAGAAATAAGAAAAAAGAATGCAAGAGTGCTCATATGAAGACAGCAGCGTGAGGAAATGGGAGGACTTGGGAACTAGACCTCGACAGCAATGTAGGCTATTACAGCTAGAGCGACATTTAAGGCCTAGCCATAGGTATAGGTTTTAGGGGTACGGGTGGAATAGGTGTAGAAGTGATTGGAGGGGAATTAAATCAATGATCACACCGACGAACCACAGCAGATTTTACACGTATACTTAGCCGTGTATAAAGGGGGAAGAATTAATTGCGCAAAACAGCAAGGAATGAAAGGGGAGAAATTAGCGTTATTGCTGTGTTGTAATTGTGTGTTAAACATCGAAACTCATCATCAGCAACGAATCTCCAGTGTAAGGACAAGTTTTAATATTACTATTATCAATGTAATCGAGGTTAGTGACAGGGTAGATTTCGTAATGTAATGTGAACGTCGATTGATTTAACTAAATTGCTCCGTGTGCACACTTAACTTTTTAGCCATTAAGTATGTAATTGATCTGTAATAATTCACTGTTTAATAGAACATCATGTGCGTTTATATGACAAAATGTGGCAGATAACTCACATTTCCCATCTCGTCATGTTTAGAATAGCATGTATTAAGTCTTTTGTGTGTATTATTGTCCTTTCTATTACCATTGAAAAGAAGTACCGGAACACCTTTTACCAATTCATGTATTCAGAGGATTAGAGTCCCTCTAGTGCAATTACGTAAGTTTGTTGCATTTTTATTAATTCTGTTATTTACAAGTATTAATTGAAATATAACGAAAGAACAGCATGCAGAAAAACCATGAATTGAAACCGACAATCAATCATTATGCAATATATCAATGTATGATTGAAAAGTAGACCGAATAAACTTTTACCTTTTTTATATAATTTAACCAATCAATCAATAACTGATCGATAAACGTCACCAATTTCTTAATCGTATCGCCACGTCGGCAAAATTAACGCGAGAGGAAAAAATAGTTAACAAGTTTAAGCTCTAAGTTTTTACACATTTACAACTAGAATGTTAAATATCCTCGTCAGTTTTACTTTCGTATTCGTAAGAACAGAATTTAATGCACTCATAGTTAAAACAAAAATGATAACTCAGACAAGAAAAGTAGCATCAAAGTGAACAAATCGGATGCTTAAAATACAAAATTAAACATGTTGTAAGTACTACAACGATGCAATTCACCAGTTATGATTTCAAAATTCAGAAAGCTGTTCCAGTAATTTGGTTTTGAGTGCGTGGGAGACGGCGCTTCTGGTGGCTCATGGTGGGCAGAGGTTATACAAGTTCTACACACGAGTCTTCTGATATTTTCTCACACTCACGCTCCAGAGACTTCTTCAAAACCGCTACTGAACGGTGGAACTGTTTGCCAACATTGGCCTCCAAGAAAAAAGAAAAAGATAAAAAAAGAAAGAATTTGTTTTTATTTGCTGTCAAGTATTCTGTACAGATATATTGGACTTTGAATTCTTAATGGTAATATCTTGGAGTAGTGGTGATGCTCCAAGTGACTATTCCCGTCTTGTATGCTGCATTCGTAAGGACGCTTCGATGAGCTTGATAAAAGTTTAGTCTTACTCCAGGCGTCCAGCGTTGCAGCATGCTGGACTTCTTTCTCGTCCGATGGTAATCCGGTAGAAACAGACCAAGGGGGCGACGAGAATTGAACCCGAATCTTTCCGCATCGCAAGCGGGGATGCATACCACTCAACAACTGGGGGGCCATATTCACTAGATGAGCTAGGTCAGGACTTGAGAGAGGCCATTCTTCTTTCGAAAACAAATTTGGGATGTTGTCACGAAACGATCTCTGAGTTCTATTGACCTATAATGAAACTGGCAGGCTAACTAATACAAATAACCCGGGGAGACCAAGGAAAACTACAATAAGAGAGGACAGGGTTATGCAACGCCTAGCACTTCAAGACCGTTTTCATATTGCAGGTAAAATTTCTAGATAAATTGAAGGTGGTACAAATGCTTCATGGGAAACCGTGTCCAGGCGGTTGCATGAAATAGGCCTTTATGCAAGATCTCCTCGGAATAAGCTGCTGATAAATAAAAAGAATCAGGCAGTACGATTGATATTTGCAAAGAAACATGTCAGTGGGCCAGAACACGATTGGAACAAAGTATTTTTCAGTGATAAAACTGAAATAAATATATTTGGTGGCGATGGTAAACAGTTTGTAAGACGAAGAACAGGTAAAAGTTTTACATCAAACTGTATCAAGAAACCTGCAAAGTTTGTTGGGGAAGCGTGATGATTTTCGATATGATGTCAGGCCGGGGTACATTATCTTTCGTGCGTTTAAACACTAGAGTTAATGTTGCTGTTAACAAGAATGTTTTAAAACTAAACGATGTGCCAGTTTTGCAGTATTCAGGAATTGATACTTTTGTTTTTATGCAGGATAATGTTCCCTACCACAAGGAAAAGCTCTTTATCTTAAGGATCAAGGAGTAGAGGTTATGGACTGGCCTCTTCAGTTCGACATGAATCCGATAGAAAACCTATGGAAGACTTTACGACGAAATATTATTGATAAAAATACAACACTTGAAGATTTGTGGTTACAAATGCATACAGGAATGGGATGCACTGCGGTGATTGAAAACAAACGTCGTAGTATTAAATATTAAAAGTTCCTATCTGTAATTTGTTTTGTAGTCATGTTTAGGTGAAAACGTTATTTTCTTCCTCAATTTTGGACACGCAAAAAGTAATAAAATTTTAAATAACTATGGTAGCATTATTTTGGCGACTTGAAAATTAGGGAAATAGTTCAAGTACTGTCTACATTCAGTGAAAGCGTAAAGAAATTTGTTCACATTTTATGAAGATTTAGAAGTTTTATAATTTGTTCTTTAATTTTGGACGACATTGTATATTTTGTAAGCCGAAATTTTTTTGCTCTTGCCGTTCCCTTTTATATGACATGTAGAGGCAAAAATATACTACATGCTTTAATACTCAAAGGTTAATGCACGACGCGACAATGAACCGTTGATTTCATTCAGATTTTTGGAGTCAAAACTTCATTTTTCTCATGTAGAACACCAATGATCATAAAATTACTCTACTTCTCGTTTCACAACTCTGTTTATGAACGATTTTTCTCTTGAATGAAAGATATTTTGAGCATTAAAACGTTCTCACAGTATCTTCTTCGGAGCGAAAGATATTTTGAGGATTAAAAAGTTTTCACAGTATCTTCTCAAAGTTGATGGTGCCTTGGGAATACGAGAGTCCACAAGCCTGCAAACTTTCGGACGTCAGGAAACTTCCTTGCTCTTCACATGCGGCCACATGCAGCTCACTCGAGGCTTCTGTGCTGCCGCGCACGTGCTTAAAAAAATCTTTTGGAAACGTGCTTGCGCTCAATCGAAGTCACGAGTGGACCTTTAATTCGAACAATACCCTTTTTCGAACATATCAGGACCGAGTGCCCCACGCAGTTACTTGATATCAGATCTGTAGGATTCTAAATATCATATCTGAAACGTAGTTATGACAAAAGTCATTTTAACTATATTGTCCGCACTCTTAGTACACGAAAACCTTCGGGTAACTGCTCTCATACGCAAGAAAAACCAACGTAATGACTTAGAAAACTATGATATAATCAGGCTGAATAAGAAAAAGTACGAGTAGATAGTTTTAGAACATTCACCATGGATTTTCATATCGTACACGTGAGTTACATGTAACTATTGAGGAATAAATTTACACTAACAAGTCTACAGCAATATTTTGTGGTCTAAGCTCACATAAAGCTAATTTTTTCGCTATAGGGGCTAACTCTACACAATGTGTTCGTCAATCTCAGACAGATAAGCGGCATTAAACTTTTGACTGCTATTAATGGGCTCACACACAGGATTGACTAGAACATGGGCGTAAACCTTCATTATCGAGTTTTTCGTATTGACGACACTTCGATATTGGCAGCTCAAATCACTCGGAAGCGCATTGCATTATTGTTCTCATTGTAGTATCCCAACATGATCGATCGAAAATGTTTGCTTTGTTCAGTGAGCAAAGAGAACTTGGTTCAACTCATGGCGTAGGTATCATACATAGGTTATGCCATATTTTATCTAGGCTAGATCTCATCGAGCTGTACAAAGAATGACACAAATGAGGAACGGTATACCAGGTGGTGTCGAAGGTAAGGAAGAATGACTTGGAAGACGAAAATTAAGAATAGAATAGAATAGAATCAGGCTATAGGAACGAACCTTCTGGCCCATTCTTGGGTCGGATAATTACTTCGATAATTATTCAGTTGTTTACCCAAGTCCCATGCCGTATTTCTAGCCGCGTCAACCATGTCGGCAGTGGGATTCGAGCTCGGGTCTTTCCGCTCGCAAGCAGATTCGCTCACCAGTCGACCAAGCTGGTGATCGCCCTTCATTCTTTCTAGTTCAAATTCAAAATTCCATCAAACTAATTCAAATTAAGCTATTAATAGCATCATCAGCGATAGATGATGTCACAGAAGTCCAGTATAAATGTTTTTCATGTTTTTAAGTTTTAAATTATTGTATGAATTTTGCTGTTCTGTGACATCACGCCCTTCATGTCAAATTCCAGAATATTGAATTCACTTCATGTAATATTCCCTCGGGCTTCATGGATTGATGGGTAACCGACGTAATTGGTGAATTATCTTGTTTGCGTGTAACTATATTCATAATTTTGCAGTTACTTAAATACGTTACTGATTACAAAAATACTCGTCATGAATTTGAAACTTCCACTCAACCTCAAATAAAGTACTCATGCGATCAAATGTTATTTTGGCTGTGAAGTGTGACAAAGAAATCCATTTATTTGTGCCTGACCATTGACGGCTAGAACATGTACAACAGCTGCTTCGTTGGACGCTTGGCACAAGCCACACCTCAACCACGCTCATTGGCACGCCCCGACGTCAAGTTGCAACACAGGGACGGAGATCACGCTTGAAGCATCACTACTTCTCTAAAGATCTTATCAATAAGCACTATCACTATTTATAAGATGTTAACATTAAGAATTTAAAACCCCGTGTATATGCACTGTATACACTATTGGAAATAAAGTTCATTTATTTTTTATTTAAGAATGAAATATCCGATATTCTTAACACGTTGCCTCCGGTTGCCTAACTGGTGTAAAACTTCACTTTGTACGCATAGTCACTAGAAGGATCTGAAAAAATTACAGAACCTAACCTAAGTGGTACACATACGCACCACTTCGTAGTCAACGTGTTAAACACCAAATATGACGGTCGTTAACTTCTACGTTTTCCCTTGATGTATCGTTGTTTAAAAGTATTGAACTCGTACATCATCTGTTTTTCAAATGCATTTACTGGTGTTAAACGATATTTTGGGTTTTCTCATGCCAATAAATATTTTTGTCCTCATGGACAAAAAACTCGAGTTTAGGAGTTCCTTCGTGGAGTCGATGTATCATCAACAGTTCGAGACACCAATAAAATTTTTGGCGAATGAGTGCACTGTACGTCCATAGTTATAAGAAGCGTCCGTCGGGTGACTTTACTCATTAAAATAAGCCCGCGGTGGACCACGATCCTCACCTCTTTGCTCGCCAGAATTCTGTGCTACCGGTATAAATAAGTTACCTATGAGATTGCAAAAGTGTTGATAATCTAGGTGCACACATTGATTGAACTAAATAGCTTTGTGTTTGAGATAATATAGAATAAATTTTCTGTACAAAATCGGCCATTTCTTACTGAGCGACTTAATTTCTAGCCGAGCAAACTTCCCACTTACTATCACGTACAGTCTATACATTGTATGAGATTTTCTGGGTGCAATCACCAGCTACACTCCGGCCCAACTCGGACTCAATTATATCACACTAAACATTTCATTATCATTAACGTTTGTACACCCATTTGACAGTCCCGATATTCACACTCAACATTCAGATATTCATATGCAATATCAAAAACAAGAAACCGAACGTTGGACTTAGATATTCGTAGTATAAGCTATTACGAGTGGAGTACTTCCCCTTGCGATGCGAAATGACCCGCGTTCAAACTTCATGGAATCCTTGGTCTGTTTCTGCCTGATCATCGGTTGACGAAATGCACGTCCTGCCTATTGCGATGCAGAACGCTCGGGGTTAGACTACCAAGCTCATCGAAGCTGGAACTTTCAGTTCCAGCAGAGAAACTGAGCTGTGGATGCATCACCCTCAAGCTGTTATTACAAATATGGAAGAAATCTTAGACGTCTGCCTCCACGCTGCATGTCAAGACTTTAGTTTACACTTATCAAGACGAAAATTTTGTCAGATGAACAAAAATCAACTAGACCATTGAGGCGTTGGGTGTCACAAACGCGAAGACACCAAAAACAAGTTCCACGCAAATTGTGTCTGGAAGCACATGAGTCTGGACCATACTGTTTCAACAGGACGCTGCACCTGAACAGCGGTCTCGCTTAGCTAACTCAAAAAATCAAGCTGGGCCATGAGATTTCGGTACCACAGAAAAATAATATTTTAGAACTGGTGGCGTCTTCGTCCTTGTGGCACTGAACGTCTCAATTTTTTATGGTGGCCATGAAAAAATAAAATTCAATAACTCCTAATACTTGATGGAGTAAATAAAACACCATCTTCACCAGAAAAGTTTCCTCGAGATTGTGCACAACCAAAGCACACTTGTAAGGACCACGCAGGGAATTATAGATCTACTTGAAAATCTTTCCTTGATTGAATTTGCGTCCTTTGGAGTCTTCACCATTCCATTTAAAGTACTGGTCGACAAGCTTCTTGGTCTCGTCTGTGCCTGCATCGAGTTTACGCCACTCGTAGCTTTCATAATCAACCGTCCAATCTTCGGACAACTGCAAGAACAACATTAGTCATTTAGTACTCAACATGGTAAATCAAAAACAGCTTTCATTTCACACAGGAAGAAAATGTTACAACAAACCAATTTAACATTTATATGTATATTATACGAGTATATATATATATATATATTTATATAAATTTATTACTGGAACACATACTCACTTGAGAGCAAAGAACCGCATGACTGTCTTTTCTCAGTTGCATCATAAAATAAAATCACATAATAGGTAGAATAGAATCATATCGAAAGAATTGTAGAATATCCATCACATCGACCATATATTAACAAACGTTTATTGCAAGTTGCTTCCTACAATTAATTCCGTAGTTCTATAATCACAAAAAAATTGACATTCAGTTGATAAAACAAGCAAAAAACTAGAAATTTACCGGGAAAGCGAGCTCGTGACCTCTCCAGACCCAGACACCAGAGATGCAGTTGTCTCCGTCAACGCCAAAAACACACATGGAGGCGAAGGCGTTCTTGCGCAACTTGTCTACCCGCTGGAACATGCCGCCTATCAGGTTGCACGTCATGAAAATCTTCTGTAGCTCCTCAGGGAACCTGGAACGTAACATCAGGAATGGCAATGAGTTCAAAATTGAACGACACCATAAAATGCGCGTGACTGAAATGCGTGTACGTGGTCAAAGTGTACGTGCATGATTGATGGATTTACTTTAGACGGCATCGGACTTTGATATTGACCCAAGAATGGGCGAAACGGCTCGTTCCTATTGCCTTATTCTATTCTAATTCCGTAGGATGCACCAAGCATGTACATGCACCAAAACAGCACCGCTATTAGTTCTATGCTTCTGCAATTTCTAGTGATATTCCAGATTTACACTTCCAATACTTGCACAGCAAATTTAAGCCAAGTCCGTATATTGATGTATGAATAAAGTAAAATTAAATGAGTATAATATAATAACTTCCAAAAACTAACCACATTTCTTGTGCCTATGAGCAAATTCCCACAATTAATTTGATATTATCGACGCCCACAGTCCCATTCGGCATAATTAGCAATCTTTTATACAACTCAACACGTCCCAATTCAATTAGGTTAGAATATAAGAAGCTTAACTTAAAATTGGTCGATGCACACGAACGACCCGGTCACTCTTAAATTACACAAATATTCCCTCTGACACCATGGCCAATTCTTACTTCCTACCTCACAAATCGTGACGGCTTTCAAGGACTTAAAATTTCTGACAGAAATTATCACATTGGTGGAGACGTATATTAAATAACGCCACCGTTCGTTCATCTTGGTTCCAGAACCAGAACTCGTTCTCCGTAGCTCATCACCATGCTATGGCTGTATTTGAGCTTTGCCTTCCGGGCAATAGAGAGACGAGACGGTCTTCTACCATATCAAAATTAATGCGTCGGAAGTGGAATGTCAAACAGATGGCACAATCCACTAGTTTGAGAAGCAGTGAAATGAACTTACTTGTATTCGCAGAACCAAATGGAGTAGTTCTCTTTGTCAAATTTCTCCCAGAAGTAAGGGACGGACTTATCCTCGTCATTATTGGAATAAAATCTCTTAAAATCGTCCATATTGAAGTTTCTGTAAAAGACACAAAATTAAATTACAGAGATCCATCATCACCTTCGCTGCACCAGTGACTCTAACACAAGCTGCATAAAAAAATCGACAACGCACTGAATACGCTTTTACAAATTCGTCAATGCGCTGGATCAACCTAAAATTTACAATGCTTTTCAGTAGTACCACTGACAGGAAATGCACATCTAACACTATATATAGATCGCTACTGCAGCCACTAAGGGTAGCTCAGGTAACTCTGATGAATGCCCTCAGCAACGAACCCGTGATTCTTGCCATTAATTAGTTTGTGGAAAACTTTACACACAATTTCCCATCAGTTCAAAAAGTAATATCAGGCTCCACCAGAAAGGTGGAGAACAAATAAGTTATGATCTAAGAAGACGAACTAAATACACACTCACATTATATGAGTAATCATGGTACAATGATTTTCAAGTACACCTCATAAATTGAAACTTGAAACACTGCATCAAGGAAGAAACTATACTTCAATTTAACCTTTCTGTACAATGAAGAACATTAAGGAAAACTCTTGCAAAAATAATCCCTGATAAAACTAGCAAACTGAGACTACAACGATCAAGTTGTACAGAGCCAGAGAGTAATACTGCTAGTTGTGTTTAGCTAGTGACCCAATGGCGTAAGCAACACAACATTGACATAGATCTTTGCCTTCCCTCCATCGGGAATATAATACACCTCTCTTTCATCCCTTAGCGATATGATGAACCTACTCCATCAGGCATAGAACCATTATTTCTATATTGGCGTTAAGATCAATGAAATGGGTCAATTTACGAGGTGTTCTTAAGCATTAAGACCTATAGAAGTAAGGTCTCTGTCTCAGAAAAAAAAGTTTCATATTGAATGGCATCGAAACTATTAGTCATTCCCAGTCAATTCACCAATACTTTATCGTGACCAATTTGCTTTCCTAATTCTGACCAATGCTTCACCAATTGAGGAATCTAATAGGTGAATACCACATGACCATAGCTTGAGTGAAGTATCAGTGGTAACGCATGCACAGAAGTCGTACCCCCAAGAAGCGGTGGTGGTGAGAAATGAGCGAGTGAACCGCCATCACACTATCCTTATAGCCATGCATTTCAAATCTGGGTTATAATTCCGCTCATCTATAAAAATACGAAGGAACGCACACTGGAAATACAGGGTTAAATTTTACTGTAACAAATCTAACAGCTATGAAAAATTTGCAGCTACTGACCCAGCAGGGAAAGCATCGAGGGGGTCCTTGGGCTTGGGTTCGGGGGCAGGAGCAGCCTCTTCAGGGGCCTTGGCAGGCTTCTCCTTCTTTTCTTTCTCTTGCTTCTTTTCCTTCTTGGCAGATCCATCGCCTGACTTCAGTTTGCCCTGTACTTCAGCAAACTTCTTGTTGTCAAACACAAGCATCTTAGAGCAGAGCTCAAAGTTACCAATGACAGCCTTGACTTGAGGCTGGTTGATCATAGTAGTGAACCACCTATTCACATTCTGGTAGGGGGCGCGGAATGAGGGTTCCAGCACGTGCTGTAATAACAAACAACACGTAAAAAAACTACTATGACGATTAAAAACAGGATTTAATTTTCAAAGGTAATGACCCTTAAATGATAAAAAAAATTCGGACAACTCTTAGAGGTGAAAAAATTGAATAGTAAGTCTTTCCACTAGTTGGTGACAGGAGTTTTCTTCTCAAAAGTATAGATAGAAGTTGTACGAGCACAAAGTACGTGCTACAGATATGAGTAACGACAGTTGTCAGACCCAATCCCGAGAACTACTACACCCTATGGGAGAAAGTAAATGTATGTACATAGACTAGTGTTCCCTGGGTAATACTACTGATCAAATTTGTATCGCAGCCATTTCTGTATTTCATTCAAGAGAAAAATCAGTGTACAGTGTGGATGGCCTGATACATTATAACGAGGTTAGTCCGAAATAAGAATGGTGAGGAGCGAAGGAGGTTGAGAGGGTAAGAGGCTTCTTAGACGTAAGAAGAAGGAAGAAAGTGTCCCACCAATGGTAAAAACGGAAAATAAACAAAATAAAAAGCCAACGTAACTTTTTCTTTGACTTAGAGTCCCAGGATCATCATTGACAGTAATGAAAGTTAACGGCATTTTCGACCGAACATAATCTCTTTAAAAAAGTTTCAATAGAGAAGGTCAACAGCAGGGAATACGGGAAATCCAACTACACGGAGCACGTGAATGAATGCCCGAACGTATAGCCCACAGCACGAGTAAAGCAAGTACAATACATGCAGGTCGAGGTGGACAATTTTCTGTACATTTTCATATTAGACAAAGAGGAGAAGTGCAGGAACACACCACAGGTAATTTATTGCCAAAAATGAGAACAAAAAGATCTGAAACTTTTTACAAAACTATAATAATAGCGTAACTTAGTTGAAATTTGATGAAGTTACCTGGTAGAGCTGGAGGAGGGTGCAAGCAACGGAAATGTCAGCTAAGGAAATGCGCTCTCCAACTAGGTAAGTCCTGGTCAGCAGGTGAGAGTTGAGCAGCGACAAGAATTTCTTGACATCCTCCTTTGCTCGCTCGTTGGAGCCTTTGTTGAAAGGCATCAGGCCGAGGCAGGGGAACACCCATGTGCACGAAGCAGGAAGAAGTTCAACCTCTGTAAGCAATAGTGACACAGCTTAAAATAGGAGATATATTTATGAAATTAAGTATTTAGAATAGAATGAAGCTATAGGAACGAACCTTCTGGCTCATTCTTGGGTCGGATAATTACTTCGGTAATTATTCGGTTGTTTACCCAAGTCCCATGTCGTATTTCTAGCCGCGTCAACCATGTCGGCATATTATCACAGTAGTAGGTATGCAAAACAATCTTCTGTTGTTAATATAGTTTATGAAGAATTCACTTACAATTCAATAAATTATACTTCTGGAAAATAAGTAACTTCCATACATCATCCCACTGGTTTCATTGTCATGACTCATTGAATGATTCATAAATACTCCATGAATCATTTGCAAACCTAATGTGTGGTTATCTACAATAGTTGTCTCAATTATACATTTTACTCTCAACTTGTTTAGACAATCGTTCATGAGGGATAAACGAAGTCAATGCATAATTTATAGGAGAAAATTTAAAATGCAGGCAGAGCTCATTTGAAGATTTATCTTAATGGCCCCTACCTATAGCTTTCTGAATTGACATTTCTTCTGCTTTGTTGAAACATGCATAAAAAATAAAACATGATATACATCCATCCACAAGAAAGGTTTAAAAGATGAGACTGATGAAAACAAAATAATCAGGGAAAAAATTAATACAGAGATACATTTGCCTTTTTACATTATTCTTTAATATTCTGCATTATGAAGCAATTCAAATGAAGGTTTAAATGGATTTCAGCTTCAAACAGCAGGACTGATGCACGTTACAGTAAGCTTAGTTTGCCGGAACTTTATCACACGTGAGCACATTAATGTGAGACAACAAAGCAACCATCTCACCAGCAAATGAAATCCACTGAAGGATGAGGGCCTGGTCCATGGGAGTCTTGCCACGCAGCTGCTCATTGGCCACAGCATAGGCAATGGCATTGCTGTCAAAGATGAGCTCTCCCTTAGTACTCTCAAAGGCTGGCACCTGCAATGACTTGAGATTAATTTGGATTTATCCACAATATCACTTCCCCTCCACCAGTACACAGGAGATGAAATGAATAGATGAGACTTATCTCATATTTTATGTTCTAGGAGATGTGCTTGTGGAAATAGTACACTTACACCAAACTAGTGCAACAAATGTTAACACGTTGCCTATGAAGTGGTACGTATGCGGACCACTTAGGTTAGGTTCTGCAATTTTTTCAGATCCTTCTAGTGACTATGCGTACAAAGTGAAGATTTACAGTAGATAATAAGCTAGATAATAAGCCTATCATCAGTTTTCTTGAAATAATTGTGAGAAACTAACAAATTCTACTACTAAAAAGAGAGCTGCTCAAATTTCTACCACAAACTTTACATACCAGTTAACAATGTGTTGATCATTACCTTGCCCAGAGGGAATTTAGCTAGGAATGCATCAGTCTTGTTGGTGACACCAAACTGGAAATTGGGGTCAACCTTGACCTGTGCTCCACTGTACTGTGCAGCAATGAGGGGCTTGTAAGCCCGGAAGTTCTCCGGGTATGTGTAGAGAGTCTGAAAATTAAAGCATATTAGAAATGGTACTCAACCAAGGATGTGCTTGATTAGAATTCTTAATCATTGACTAAATGTCTCTCTTGTTCATGCTTTAAGTGAAATAATTGAGTTATGCTTCTATCCAAACATTTACAATGCATTGGTCATGATATTTTCAATAATGAAGATGACAAATTTCACTTGATTGTTCTCAGACACAGATGGGAGCAGTAACTTTCAAAAGGTTCCCAATAACAAAGTTACTTTCAATGTTGGTCTAAATTAGAATTCCTACTATGACATGTCTCCAAGATTTCTTCACACAAATTCTGTAGAATATAAAGAGGCTATTTCTGAGAAAAATAAAATAGTTGCTGCAATTACAAGCCAATTAATAGATCCACTCTAAAATATCCTTCATCCTCCATACAAAAATTATCGACGAATAAAATTTAAGATCGCGAGCATCTTCCATAAATTAAATTACAAATTCAAGCAGAATATCATAGCTTCAAAAAATTAGGAAAAAAAAACAATCTGAATAACAATAGTAAAAAGTGGACCTTGAACAACACACATCATAGTAGAAATCACTTTAACAATAACTTTCACGACTTAAAATAAACAATAACTGTCAACTTAAAATACAGAAAACCTGCCAAAAAAAAGAATATATTCTTAAGTAAATGACACTTTATTTCTGCTTTTTTTACTAACAGGAAAATTGTACAAATTGACAACCTTACATGTATAGCATGCATGACAAATATCTTAATTTCAAGAAATTCTTCACTTATGCACAAATTGAGCAATAACATCCTGGTAGCTCTGATAAAACAATACCTCTCCACAAAGTAGAAAATAATATTGAGCATATAACAATGAAAATAGTTCTTAATAATTATATGTCATTAATACATGAGATATTCAAATTGAACAGTTACTAGCACCTGAACCACAATCATATTACTGACAGTCAACAGACCACAGTCACAGAGGTGCAACTAGTAGATTCTACTTTACCTAAATATTCAACTATTTTTCCTCTAAATATTCAACTATTTTTCCAAGCACTAACAAAAACCTACAATCAATTTCTACATTTTAAAAGGTGTTTACTAACAAAAAGCTTTGAAGAACAAACTTTTAAGACTCAGAACAAAATTAGTCAACCATAAGGGTGTATGATCAATTTCATGTTATTTACATCCTACAAGATAATATTTCTAGTCCTTCAAAATATATTTTAAAACAAAACAGTACAGAACAAAATCTAAGGACACTCATTGCACGCAGAGCTATGAAATAATGCCCATGTAGTTGATTTTTTAAACTACATGCTTTCTACTGCAACCAGGGAAATGAAAACATTTTCTTGTGACGCAAAAATTTTTTGATTAAACATTCTATGCTTAGGTCAATTTTTAAATCTGTCGTTTAAATACAACAATTGAGAGAAAGCCTTTTCTAATAATTATTTTCATCCAATACATGGAACACCCACACAAGCACTTCTATTAACCGTTGGTCAACACTGTAGACCTTTATCCACTTCCACACCACTAGTACAATGAAAATAACTTTTAAGTAACGTTCACAGCACTGATTTAATAACAAATCAAGTCTTAAATCACCTAACGTATCATATTTAATCAAATAACTTTTGAAATACACCAACACTCACCCCAGAAGCAGACATTTTCGCTTCGGTGCCGGGGTTAAGGGCGCTGAGGGGTGGTGAAGTGGTCGTCGTGACAGTTGCTGTTGCCACAAAGTTTGTGTGATATCTGAGATGGCAGATGACATGGAACTTACGACATGAATCTTACAAAAGTGAACCTAACCCAACATACTACAGGACCATAGAACCTAACAATCGTATACCCAGTAATTGCACGCTACAAGTTTGATGAAAAATATTGCATTGAATTTGTGAAAGCGGTATCGTATATGGATGATAATCATTAGTGTGAAATTGTGTCGCATTTCTTAAACCCCGTTACCACACACAGTGTATTTTCTAAAGAAAATATTGAATTACCATGATGATAACTGGATGCAGTTATTGTGCGTTAGGCTATTGTGTTGTTTTCGACATATAAATTTGAATCTACCTTATCGCTCTCTCCTGTATATGCAGAGGGAACCCTTTTTTGAGTGAAATTTTTTTAACATCAAAGAAAAGGTTTATCCGTAATCGTTCTTCAGGAGCAGAGGTTCCCAAACTGTGGTACTCAGGCCCCCTGGGGTCACCATGGTGCCTTGGAAATGTGAGTATATAAATATGAACACAGTTCGTGTGTAACACTGATACTACTAGAAAACGTTTTTTGTTTTCTTTTCAAACTAAACCTCCCTTCCCACAGAACAAGATGTCTGCAAGAAAAAGTAAATATACAGAAGAGTAACTGCAGCACGAATTCACAGGGATCACTGATAATGATCCTGAAAAACCAATATGTGTCATCTGTGAGATGGCACAAAAGTTTTTTTTTCATATTTCAAACTAGTGTACCCAGCCGTCAAAAATGACGGCAGGGATTCCGTGATAATACTTCAGTGGTGCTCGCCAGTGAACAACAATTTCAATTCTTTTCCTTTCGTGCAAAAAAAACCTCCCGAATTTAACTTTAACGTTAGGAAATGACATTATTGAACCAGTAGGAAAAGTAAAAAAATTGGGCGTATGGTTTGATCAAACCATGTCTTTCACATTCCACGTGGAGAAAACATGCAGTAAAATTAACGGTAAATTGATGTTCCTTCACAGCGTGAAGAACATGCTTGACGAAAAAACTAGATTATTAGCTATCCAATCTTTAGGGTTATCCCGCTTTGAATACTGTGATTTGGTCTGGGGAGATATACCTAAATGTCTTCAAAAAGAGCTACAGAAATGTATGAATTTTGCTGCTAAAGTAGTATGCAAAGGAAACTTCAGAAAGAACGATTATGCAACACCTCTCATAGAAAAGCTTAAGAGGACCCCATAGAACAAAGGCTACTCATTCACAAGGTCAAATATGTATTTTCCTCTCTATATCACCCTCAAAGTTCTGCCAACGTTGTTAAATTCTATCCACCCATTACTAAGGGTGTGAAACCTGATCGACGACACGATGTTAACACCAGTTTCCGCTCGTCCGATGCTGGACAAAGGGCTCTTTCATTTTCAGGTGCATTGCTTTGGAATAAATTGCCCACGCATATGAAGAAAACCCAATCAATTAAAAATTTCAAAAAAACCGACACATCATTTTCGCATATCAAAGTAGCAAACAAATACAGAAATCTTAGCTCCTATGCATGATTAAACAAAATTACCTTAATAACGAAACATGCTCCATATACAAACAAACAAACAACTTTATTTCCAATCAAGTACACAGTACATAGGCATTAGTACATTGGTTTTTCAAATTCTTAAGGTTAACTTTCTTAGAGTAAGGATGATGGTGAGCTCCATGCGACGATCCTGGGACGTGTCCATGGGCGGGGAGTTGAGGGCTTACCGATAAGTGCTACCATGTGTTTGTGTCACACAACTCAAGTATACACTGAAATAGAGCTAACAATATTCAAACGAAACATACATAAATGTCAAACTCGTGCTATAATTCCTCAGCTCTGGAGTCAAATCGACTAATTTAATTTTATCAAAAACCGAAATGTTGTTTACTTTTTACTTTTTTTCTGTTATAGTTCAGGCTTATAAATTGGTTCTTTTTTAACCTGATAAACGTTAACATGTTAAAAAGGTTCAATTTTCATAGAGCACAAAAAAAAAATTCTTGATAGAAAATAAATTATGTTTTGCCTAAAGCTAAATAGAATTTGATATGAATTAGTGTTTACTCTTCAGATTATTCTTCTCCGAGGTATTTAGATGTATATATATATATATATATATATATATATATATATATATATATATATATATATATATATATATGATATGTGCATGTACATATGTATGTGTGCGTATGTGTGTATGTATATGCGTATTTATGTGTAAGTGTATGTATGTATATGTATGTAGATATGTATATATATAGGTATATGTATATATGTAATCTTTTACATTATTTTTTACTTATCGAATGCATAATCAAAATATTTATCCGTCAATGTCAGTAATTGCTTTGCTACAATAAGTGACTGTGAGACCTCAGAACTTTAGTCTACTACGGCTTTTCTTATCTATATCAACATCTAAGTATTGAAAATTTGGCACATTCACTGTTATATCTTATTTTTTTACTCTCTTTCTCTGATATGTAACGCCCGTTCATATTAAATACGTTGTTTAGAGATAAATGTAATAATGATTAAATTAAATCGATCATCAGCAAGCCATACCATACGGTCAACCAGTAATTAGAAATTACAATTTCAATTTAATAACAATCACAACTCTATGTTTTAAGTTTTCGCTCTTATAATTTTCCTTTTTCGGTCTTTTTCGGATGTTAAACATCCAATTCAGTTAAATGTAATGATGCCAAGTCTAAGCTGTACCTAAAGAAAATATTTCGCTCATCACCTAAAATGCGTATAATACCAACCACGTCAGAATTTATATGTATCACCAATGATTACCTCTTAAGTCATCATTGAAAAAGCGAAGTTTCATTTGTTTCCCCATGTATATTTAACGTTCATTGCGTGATGTGAATGATTACTTATACCCGTAGGTACTGCTGTTCTATCATCTATGATACTACCCTTAGAATACCTATCACTTAAGGATTTTATGATAAGGCAATTTTAAAAACAATGCTGTTACATTTCTTATGTACCAACTTTATTGGAAATATACGTTTTTGTTGTTTGTTTGTTGTGCGTTTTCTTGCGACATGTTAGCTGTTTTTTCCACAAACCTTTCTCTTTCAATTTTTTTTCTTTCGTCTTCTTGTGACATGGTGGCTGTTCTTTCCGCAAATCTTTCCCTTTCTTCTATTTCTTCTTGTGACATCGCAGTGCACTATCCATCTTTCATCTCTCTTCACTGCTTTCGACCAAGTTTATCTCCTTAGATGCTTTTTTCACGATCCCTGTCCATCCTAGCTTCGCGTTCTTGGTAAGTTTTTTGAGAGATAGCTCTCCTCTTGAGCTTAGCATCCATGGATCGAACATTGGCCGTATGATTGGTGCTTTGCTGAGATCTTTACTTTCTTTTACTCTCGTGTCTTAGTCTGCGTTTCCTTCCTTCTGGTGTTGCTTTCATTGTTCTAATGAATTTTTCCGATTCAATTTGTATCCAAAAACATACTCATAGATGATACGGCATATCCTCGTTCTACGATATAAAGGCCGTTCAGGAGCATCTTGCCGTTGAGAGAAGTTATATTCTGTATATTATTTTGGGCAACAACTGGTACTTAATGACTTCTTGATAAGGAAAGCCTTCTTCCAGCAAATTGCTAAGGCAGAAGGGTAAGCGGAGCTCCTGGCACTTCCTGGCAAAAATTATCTTAACACGTTGCCTCCGATTGCCTGGCCGGTGTAAATCTTCACTTTGTACGCATAGTCACTAGACGGATCTGAAAAAGAGGCAGATCTGAAGGATCTGCCTAAGTGTTCCTCATACGTACCACTTCGGAGTCAACGTGTTAAACTAGCCAGTTCCCGTGGAAACTGCACGATTTAGATGACTAATTTGAAATTATGAGAATAAATGTATTAAAGATTTACGACGAATTATTGTGTTTTAAATGAATACTTTTCATTAATATGTACAGAATTCCATTCTGTATTTTATTCACCGATAATATGGCCCAGATAGTACCCGTTAAAAATCCTTGATTTAAAAGTGACTAAATTTAAGATTTATGAAATAAATACATTTGTAAGTTTTACCTGTAGTACTATCGGAATCTGAATATTTTTCATGAAGATATACAGAACTTTTATTTTGTATCTTACCCACCGATAACATGGCCGTGCAAGAAAAGAAAACTAATAACGAAAATAAGCGAGTATTTTATAGTGATCGGGCGTCTTTGATATCCACAATACAATGTTTATACTACATGCATACCTCTTCTGATTTCAGTTCAATAATTTTTCTTCAATAATAGATAGGATGTAATGGAACTAGAGCGATAGAGAGATGGAGATATATAAACGTTTACATATTTAGATAGCTTATGCACGACAGGATCGAAAACTCAATCAAAGATACAACAATTCATGTACTACGTTCAAAAGAGCGATATTACCATATCAAATAGTACCTAGCCTCTTTTCAAAGCGAAGCGGTTTTTTAGAGACTCACGGAGTGTCCGTTCGATGAGGCAGTCGATGTAAAGGTGCTGGTCCATTAGCATAGGTTGAAGTAGAAACATGCAGTCATTAAGTAGAAGAGAACTGTATCCATGCTACCTTTTGAGCAAATGTTTCTCCCATCTTACAAGGGAACAAAAAATTGTAATGACCCAGCTTTGGGTTCCGTATCGTGACTACCTGCAGTGGCCAAACCAGGGGCCTCTACCCGCGCAAAGTTTTAACTGCTACGAAGAATTCAGCTGGAAAAATATGCAAAATATCTTATGTACGACAGGATCAAAAACTCCAATGTAGTATTTGGACTTTCGAGTATATATTCCAGAAACTATACTTGCCATCGTAATTTAGGGATGAAATTTCATGATAACTCATCTTGTTATTCAGTAGACGAATTTTCTCCCATCTGAATCCTTGCGAGCGTGACACAGAGACGGACCAAGCATGCAAGCAAGCAAACAAACACGCGACAAACTGTGTATTATTATTTAGTGGGATAACACCAAAAATAAATATCAATTTGTAAAGTTGGGCCTTGTATTTAACTAATATAAAATTATGGGGTCCTATTTAATGAGTGGGGTCCTAAGAATGCGAGTTTGAGAACCTCTGCTATAGAGGCTTTTGATTTTATTCCGTTACTTTAGAATTGCCAGTTTTACCGCTTCTACGACTACGGTGTGCGTTAAAAAACCTCAAATTAACTAAGCAGATATTGAAAACTCATTCAAAAAATAAAACAATGTTAGCAACAACAATAATAAAGCCGTTTAGAAAACATCATGAGCCAATATTCGGTAAGGTTGCACATTTTTTCTATTATTTGCTGACAATGGTTCTATTTACATGTATAACATCTGGTTGAGTCACATTTCTGATATTACTAGTAACCCACACGTGAAAATTCACGTGTTTTTTACTAAATTTTTTCGTTCGATTTGCCAGTGGACACGGGCTTTGCAAAGAAATTTCCACTTTGAAGGATATGCCTTTGTTATCCACAATACAATGCTTACAATATATGTATACCCTACCGAATTTCCCCCTATCTCAATCCTAAAGAGTATGACCGAAAGACGGACCTAGCAAGCAAGCAACAATGTATTCCACTATATAATAATACACAGTTTGTTGCTTGCTTGGCTGCTTGCTTGGTCCGTTTCTCTGTCACGTTCTTAAGGATTTGGATGGGAGAAAGTTCGATATGGTATACATGTATTGTAAGCATTGAATTGTGGATACCAAAGGCGTATCTTTCAGTGTGGAAACTCCTTCGCAAAGCCCGCGTCCACTGGCAAATCAAACGAAAAAATTTAGTAAAACAACATGAATTTTCACGTGTGGGTCTACTAGTTATAATACAATGGAATCCCAATATTCAAGGATAAATGAGCACACGCAGCCTCCGGTCATTTGCTTTATTATTTTTAGAGACAGCGATAGAAAATTGGAAACTTTTACTCTACGAGAGCTCGGGCGTGACTCTCTAACTATTACACAGTCACTGACACCTTGCTACATTGATATATTTATTGCTCTGAAGGAACTTAATGCATTACCAGTCGAGAAAACCTGAGATATTGCTTTTTATTATAGAAATAACTAAGCATGTTACTGGACACATTTAAATATTGCATCATAGTACTAAACTCAAAGTTTTCTTGCCGGATGAACAGAACGCAAATGCAAATAAGAAATCCACACAAAATATCATTGCAAAAATTTTCCATGCATCGCAGGCAATCTGCTTGAAAAACGCTTTGTAAAGCATTTGAAATTTTTTTACAGATGGCAAACTTTGTTTCATCATTGGCATACATACGTGCGGAAAGAAATGAATAATCTCACATTTGGTATACATTTTCAAGAGAAGCTCTCAAAATATTGGACAAAATCTACTGAAATGGGATATTTATCTGTGTATATATGTATCTAGGTTCAAAACCTATGGATTATAAACCAGTTTATTGTTACAGTCTTTAGGAATAATATTCGAAATTGAAAGGAACAAAAGATACAATGACACGTCAAGAAAAACTGAAAATCATGTTTAAATCTACAACAAAAGTACTGTCACAGATTTGATACGAATTAGTTAATATATCTGTAATGGATGATGACAAATAAATCGGGAGAAACCAAACACAGAAATAGATAATGAAGATTTTCTTATAAATTTCAAAGAGCCTGTTATAGAATGGGTAGTATTTTGTCTTAGTTATACTTATTAACCAAAAAAATATCCCTGTTTTAGTGGTCCGTCCCCGTCAGTACGGGAGAAAAAATTATTTTTGAATGGGTCAGAATATTATATGAGTGTACAATAGTTATATAATTTAATACATCCTCAAATTTGTGAATTAGATAATATCGTATGCAATACAATTCAATTTATATCATATAAATTATCCAAAGACTTTGTGGATGAATTTTAGGAATTTAACTACTAATTAACAAGCATGGGCTAAACAATTTTCAGTGATATGAACTCGTAAGAGAATAGTGCAGAAAAAAATATATGCAAAAGATCAAAGCTGAAGATCTTGCGCCAAAGACACACTATTGGTTGATAAATCGATAGACAGGGAATTTATTTAATAAAATTAGGCAGAAGAGTAATGAATGAAGTCTTCGTTCAGTTTTGGCAAAAATAGTCTGTAAGAATCATGGATTATAAAATAGAAAAAAATCTGCGATGAGTTTTCTAAATATTTAGGTAAGAAATTATAGGTTGTAGCAGGCTTTAACAAAATGGACTATAAATAAGGAATAATAACGAAAAGAAAATACCGTTCTGATAAAATTAAGACCTGCATAATTAATGTGAAATCAATTTTTTCTCATATACACGTTGGTACTCGCGTTCGTAGCACTTCCTTGCTAGTAATCCTCTGGAAATTTGTCAGCATGTTAGTTAACACTTTCTCTATCGTTGGGTTAATATGTCCTAAACAAACTTTAAAAATCATTCCCTTTAGTCCCATTTTCTAAAGGTTTCGTTCAAAATTACGGCAAAATTACATAGGGATTAGTAAGGATAAGTGGTAATTTACGCAATATTTTGATCAGTTTGAAAATAATTTAGTAGGGAGAGGGTTAAGGAAGTCTTGGGATTTTCTCGTGCGTGGTCAAATACGACGCTGTGCCTCTGAAGTTTGACGAGGCATCTACCTGACATATGATTAACTGCAATTTTGAAACCAGAACTGAGCTGAGAAGCTCGTATAAATTTCCATGAGAAAATAAGGGTCGTGTATGATGAATCAGGGTGACGACCGAAATCTCTCACACATGATCAACTCGAAGGTTTTGGTCACAAAATCTAAAAATTAAAGTTTGCAAATATTACACGAGAGCTTCACTCACTTAACGCAAGTAGTTCTCAGAATTTGAAATCCTTCAGGGAAGTGAAGAAGATGTAAGAATGAGATTAAATGGAAAAGATTTAAGGGTTTGGAGTCCCGCTGCAAGTTTTTTAATAATTATTTCTACATTTTGCCCAGTCAAAACATTCCATCGGGCAAGTTTAGTGAGGGATATTGTATTGATCTTTAAAGATTCTTCTTCACCAAACAATATCCCCAAAGTCCTGTGAGTTCAGTTACAGAGGAAAAACTTTGAAAAAGAGCACGTAAGTGTTTCCTTGTTAACGATCCAGGAAATTCTAGCAACAAAATTAAATCAATATCACGATATGTAATGTAGACTGCAAGTTTATTCCGTTTCCTACCCGGAAGTCCTGCAAGTTTCGCCAATCCTTGATTTTAAAAGAGCTTGTGTTCCTGTTATCGAGGTGGCTGCGGTGGTTAAACTAGGAATATAATAATAGTAATCATAATAATAATAATTCTCTTCATCGATTGGGAAATTGGCCACTTTTGCAGGAGCTCGCACTTCTGCAAGAAACGGCGTTGTGTGCTGGAGCTCCGTAACTGCCCGCCATCTTTGGTGTTTAAATGCTGCCGGTTCTGACGATAGTAGGAAGTGTACACCGAATGCCCAGGACATAAAAATAAATTTGTTTAATTCATCTTAAAGAGGAAGAAGACAAGTTCGATCATATCTTGCCATGTTGATGGCTTATGAACAGAATGGATTTACAAATGATGACAGTTTCTGACCACGATCAGCTCTGTAACAAAGAATCAACGTGTTAATTAACTTCGTAAAATGAATAGTGAGGATACTGATTCATATAATTTTCAGTCAAGGGATATTTATTGAAACACAGTTTTACGTTTCAATAAGGTAATTCCTCCAGGTTTGAAATCGGTGAACGCAAATTGATAAATACATGCATGTCGCTTTTTTCAGAAAAGATGTTCAATAATTGAACCCGGTAAAGCTGTAAAAAATGATCGTGTAGGCTTGCCGGTACACTGTCATCGAAAATTTAAATCCTGCCAAACTTCTCTCTTATTATTCCAGGGCTGGTAGACTAAGGGAGGGTCCCCGTCGCTTCACCGCTCCCAACTTTCCAATTAAAAGTTCCCGAATAAAACTTATCAATTATAAAATTCCTCAATTGAAATTCCGAGCCTGATTCTCATCAGAGCTTTCGATGATCATTGGCAGAGATTTTGTGGTGTCGTTGCACAGATTATATACCGCGCACGGGACAGTGGGGCCTCCATCTTCCGTTCTATAATTTAGGCTTCCGCAAAATTATTCGCCTTTTCGTTCAAAATGACTGCATCTTCGACTCACAGGATGAAGACAGCCCAGGGTAGAGTAAGGTCAAGTGTGTTGAACGGGGGTTTGAATTATTATTAAGAACTCAAAATTTTTTGAATTTTTAAATTGTGAGTAATTGTATCCTCACAACTAATATCATATAAAGGTCAGAAAAATAAGGTGATTTATGATATTAAAGTAGAGTGCGCAGTATTCAAGTCTCAACGTCCCGCAACATATGAGGTGTTGCGTGCCTCAAGGGCGACGATGCCAGAATCATGTTTTCAGTAATCACCATACAAAGTTTGTAAACTGGAAATTTCCATAATATAGGTAATTATGTACGTATCAATGTGTTTGTGATCTCATTTTATAGATTAATTACTAAATCAAGCTCGCTTTGACATTTCGGTACAATAGAGAACAAATTTTTTACCTGATGGTCTTCGCTCCTGTGGCACAAAGCGCCTCTTGTTATTCTGCAAAACTTTTAGTAGAACTTCAATTGAAAACTAGAAATTTTTTACCCATCCTTCATTTCAAAAGGTTTTGCTTTCTGAGTGTTAGCGAGCCAATGATCACATTTATCCGACTCGGTAGAGTAAAAATAATCACTGTAGCCGTATAGTCTGAAGCAACTTAACACAACGCGCCATGATTTAAAATGCAGTCTGTTATCACAATGAGAGATTCACAATAACATCACCCGAAGGTTATTCCAAAGGATTTCTTTCGAGGTTTGATTTTTCAACACGTTTATTTTCAAATACTATCATCGTGTTGAGGCTTGCCTTGTGTTCTTTTTAGTTCTAATTAGTGTGATGAATGTGAAACAAAACTTTTACTGAGTCAACTGTCGTCGAGTGGTAAAGCGGTCTGAAATGCATTTTTATATCCCTGGTTTGAGACAAGTCACAGCTCTCAAATTTTCTTCTGCTGGTCACCCAGGGGGCTAGATAGATCCACTGACTTTAACTGACTATTTTCTCAAATTTCCAGACGATCTCAAGATGTCAGTACGAGCCTCTACCTTTATCACACCCATCGACACACCCCTACGAGCCTCTACTTCAAGTCGCAGCACAGAGGACGGGGATTTTGCATGGAGTATCATCACTACTCTTAAGATCTTAACAGTAGGAATTTGAAAATCCAATGCATTTGGGTTGTATACCTGACTAAAAATATAAAGTTTCTTTCTCTTTACTACAATTCAATACAAGAATAGGAACAGTGGGTGGAAGTATGATCATAAGCCCAAAGATATTATAATTAAAAATAGAAAAACCAATCAATATTTCTATATGCTTCAGTGGAATAAAGTATCATTATTTTTGTTCCTTTCTTTTAAAGAACTTCTAATATTGATACTTGCAAGGGCACAAAACGTGTTGCTCTCTATTCAATGGAGTAAATTCATTAAACAGTCATTTTCGGATATGAAATGATTTTTCTTTAAACACTCGAACTGCTCACTTTGAAAATACCGTCAGCTTCTAAACAGAAAACCGAATGAGAAACAACCGACGAACTCGTGTTTCTGGTACTCCTGATGGAATGCAAAGCGGGATCGAAAAAGAGTTCGCGAATTGTGCTTTGTTTTCTGTTGCCCAGAACAAAGGAATAATATTTATTTGCATATGTTTCTGTGATTCAAGGGAAAACAGACACAGCGACGAGTAAGCCAATTAGAGCAGTGAGGGCAGAACAAAGATGGCGGTTCAAGATGCCTTTCTTTGTTACTGCAACGCCCGGGGCTCTGTCGACTGCATCCGAATAAATTGTAAGAAACATAAATGGGGCCACCAGGGGAAGCCCGCATCCAATGTGAACACGCGCCCTTGCAGGAATTGCAAATTTGCAATAAAATAGAAAGGAAATTGATCCATATTGTAAATGCAGGGGTCTTCTGCGGTGGATGAGTAAAGTTTATGATATTCAGCCATGTTTTGATCTAAGCAATTCTTTGTGGTTGCCTTGTGAATCTGAAAATGTAGTGGAGTGACCCTGCAAAACACGATATCGCTTAGTGATCATTCGCTACCAGCCAGCAAACCTGTATGAAGGTGGAACACAATATTACTTGTGTTCTCCGAATGTTGATTTAAACCCTGACATGAATGGGAATTCACACCTTAAGTGTAAAACGGGATCCTTGGTTACCATCAACACAGCAACAGTAGAACTAACATGCAAGCACTCATCTTTTGTTGCAACACAGGGTGGCAACGCTGCCGATCAGTAACAAAGATCTCTGGGCTGCAAAAACATGATATGCAACTGATATGTGGATAATTATGATACAAGCATGCCCACAAAAATCAAGAGTTCGATTTGTGTGATTGACTACATACTCGTACGTGAGCCTGTAATATCGGGTAAGTCTATACAAAACAGGTTTTTTTTTCAGTGACCCATTGAGGCTACGGTGGTAGAGTGGACTAACCTAAGAATGACGCTTCCACCAAATTGATTAGCTGATAAAATTTAAAACAATATCAGTTTCAAAGACCAATGAAGTTCAATATTCATATTTACTGGCCGGAAGGTTGTTTACGAATCAGTGTGATTACATTCGAAGTTTTAATTCCTCTTGTCTGCTGTATTATTTAAGGTAACATAGCAAACTGGTGGTGCTTTTGATTTATCCATGGAGAGTAGGATATTTGCAGTATTTCCCTTCATCACTACTTCTAGCTAGTAGACGTTAAACATAATTCGTGTGTGTTTGTTTGCTAGTGTGATTAGAACCTTCATTCTTGTGAATATTATTTAATATGAGACATCTCAATGTTTCAAAAGCTCTTAATTTAATTTAAATTTCATTCAACAAATATTTACAACTATTGAATATTGCGTGTTTATGCTACAAATCACTTTTATTCTTAGTTTCTTAAAATCTTCATCATTATTTAATTCAATGTTGTTCAACTATTATATGTTTAGCTATTGGTGCTTGTTACTCTCTTTATCCTGCTATGTTAATTCAGGACGTTGAATAGCGTAATGTGGATAAATATTTTCCAGCAATGCTGTTATTAACTACACGTCTATGTCTTTCCTGTGTCTCCAGATTTCCCTTTCCTACTTCATCCTAATGTGTCCAGACTTCCCACCATTCACTTCTTGGTAATGTGTACAAACTTGCCCTCTCTTATATTTTTCTCATTGCTCACATTCTTCGGAATCCTATGCTTGATTTCGTAGTGACCTTAAGCGATCCAGTCGATTATATTGAGATGATAGCTTCTTCACACCGTTTGAGGACTGAAGAACCCATTTTCAATATAATCTATACATTAAAACGCTTACGACTATCGTACCTATGCGTCACACCCTTCATTGCGGTATCTATTATCCGGTTGGGGTCGGGTCACGTTACATTACGTTACTTTGGGTTGGGAATTTTATGAATGTTTTGGTTTTAGAATTTTTTTCCACTTTTAATTTTTTAAATGGTTTAAATTTTTTATGTTTTTTAAATTACTTTTTAATGTTTTTAATTTTGTAAATTTTCAAGTGGTTTAATTTTTTCAATTTTTCGAATTTTTTAAGTTTTTTGAATATATCAGTTGTTTTTATTTTTTGATTTTATTTTAATTTTTTAACTTACTTAAAAGTTTTATTTTTTTCTAGTTTTTGAATGTTTTGAATTTTTTCAATTATCGGAATTTTTAAAATTTTTGATATTTTGTCAGTTATTTGAATTTTTGAAATATTTTGAATTTATTGAATTTTGTGAAATTTTTGAATTTTTTTAAATTTTAAAAAGTGCTGCTAGCGTATCAGTAATACCAACAGTACCTTACTTATGTGCGAACCTGTACTATGCGGCCCCATGAAATTGCGAATTTTTGAACGTGGCCCTTGCACTGAAAAGTTTGCGCACCCCTGATCTAAAACAATGGAGCAGAGAATAAGAGAACAAAGAGAAGCAGCAAGAGAGCGATAGAGAAGGAGCCGACAGCGCTTGCGAGAAGACGAAAGGCAAGGAACTCGTGATAGAAGCAGACTACGAATGCAACAGCGAAGGATGAATATGAGTCAGGAAGAGCGAGAATTGCATCTTGAAATCATGACAAATAGAGATCAAGAAAGTCGAAATGATATGAATGATGTGGAGAGACAGAAATTTCTAGAAACCAGGAGAAACAGATACCAAGAAAGACGAAATGATATGAATGAGGTGGAGAGACAGCAATTTCTAGAGAAAAAGAGAAACAGATACCAAGAAAGACGACATGATATGAACGAGGGGGAGGGACAGGAATTTGATGCCATGATGACATCAAAGTTCTTGAATCATATAATCAATGATTGTTAATTTATTCACTACCTGTAAAATCATGCTACTGAACTAACCGTGAATTATTCGCGGGTCCTGCTAGTAATCTAGAAATATGATAAATTAAGCCCATTTCACGGCTTGATTACGATAAAATCGAGTCTGAATATTGCTTCCTCTCAAGTAATAGGAAAATATGACGCCACGCGTAGCCTACCGCTACTCTCCTTTTGCATAATTACAACCCAATCAAATAGGATGACTTTGAAATGAATGTTTAACTACTGCTTAAATGTTATAGGGAGAGGACGTGAATTTATATCACTCGTTCCAATGAAATTTCAGAGAACAAATTCTACATAGCTCGTTAGTATCATGGTTACATATTATTTTGCTCTTTAGTTGACAGGTAAGTCGTTCCCAGTAACTTTTCAATAGTGGACTCTAATTTCTACCGCAGGTATGTTTTCTAAATGCCTCCA
>VCRD01005183.1:8929-19104 GCA_006783055.1 Trinorchestia longiramus
TCTCATGGCAACACTTTCGACGGCTTCATCACTTTTAGCACTCGAAATCACGTTAATATGGCACTTATCACTATTCAATGTATAACCAAAATAATCGCAATATATTCACGCACTCGGGACACTATATTGGTAACAAAAAAACTACATGGCAACCAACAAAAAGAAGAATTCTCACCTCGCACGAACAGCGGCGGAGCAGCGCCGTCAACAAATATGGCGGACTGTTTGGATGGATCTTCTTCATCCTCAGCGTGCGTGACGTCATCATACCGCCATTTGTTTTTTGTCAATCGCGACTGTAAGGGTCGCCCCCATGTCCGACTTGCCCCCACACTACCCTATTGGTCTTTATCCGGGCAGGTTTCAGTTTCAGTTTCGGTTTCAGTTTCAGTTCCAGTCTCAGTCTACGAATTTCTCAATTTCGGTCCTTGATCTTGGCTTTAACTTCTGCTGATTTTGATCGTGTCAAATAATAAATCTGCAAGCTACGAAAGCCGATCGTATCACTTCCTTGGAAGAACATCACCCACGAAATACTCGCAACAGAAAAGTAACACGTTCCCTAAAGTGGTGACTCTAAACTCGTGACCCTAAAGTGGGAACCCCAGAAATGGTTCGTACTCTAAAGACAGAGGACGGGAACAGTTGCAGGAAACTTCATCACTAGTTTTAAAATGCTAACATTGCGAAGACAATTTAATTTATATGCAGTGCATTCAGAATTGGCAATAAAGTTACTTTCCTTATCCATCACACAATGCCAAAAATATTATACACATATAATTAGTAACGATGGATGTTAATTTAGATAAAAATATTCAATAAGTTGCACGTTCATTTTATTTGTGTAACTTCTTTTCTAAGTGGTGAAAATATGTACAGTCAAACTCCTACAACTGAGAAAAGGTTTACCATGAAACTGAGAGGGCCTCTTAGTTTCATGACGACAAATAATTGCATGAGTTTAGCCGATAATGTAGTTTTCTTCCTAATTTGGAACAAATTTTCGCTGAAATTCGGATTAAAGGTAAACTACAACTGTTTGTAAATATGTAATTGTAACATACATACTTATTATCTTGAACACACATGTAAAAAATGTGCAAATAAGTAAACTAGTAGACTAGTAGTAGTAAATGTGATACTAGTTCTGACAAGCACAGTAAATATAAAACTATAATTTATCAGAATCAGAACCACCGACCTTCACTTATCGGTAAGACCTCAACTCATCGCCCATGGACACATCCCAGGATCGTCGCATGGAGCTCACCATCATCCTTACTCTAAGAATGTTAACCTTAAGAATTTAAAAACCAATGTACTAAATGTCTATGTACTGTGTACTTGATTGGAAATAAAGATTGTTGTTGTTGTTGTTGTTGACGGGACAAGTCTTAACACCAAGCATTCTGTGCTAAGCGGGCCTAAGCAGGCATCATCAACGTAACACACATTCCAACAGATGGCAGTGGTAGCCCTTCAAGCTTCATGACTTCGTGTCTCTTAATATTGTGAGTTTTCTCAGTTTCTGAAGTCACACTCTATCATAATATACTACTGATGACATATAATTTTGATGTATGTGGACGAAAATGAATACCTATTCATTAAATTTATACATCATCCTGGATGATTAGATATGACATTTTGCGATATGCAAGACATGAATAACAACGACATAAAGAGCAGGCAGCATTGGATATAAGACTACAATATAGAGTATGATAAGCCTGTTGAGTTATCACCTGACTTCATATATGAGTTTAATTTAATTTTAGCAATTACATACACAAATCGATCAACTTCATTTTTGACGATACTGTTAAAAATTCTATGAATATAAATAATACATATATTAACTTTCGCTGTAGTTAAGTAGTTTAACAACTTAACGTGTGGGATGAGGGTACTAGTTTGACACTCTTCGTAACTCTCATATTTTCTCCTGCTTGTGACGCAGGAAACAGTGGAAACTGACGGACTATTTCCTCAACCTTTCAGGTCATCCGTACGTGTCCCTACGATCCTCTACTTTAACACGTTGACTCCGAAGTGGTACGTATGTGTACCACTTAGGTTAGGTTCTGTAATTTTTTCAGATCCTTCTACTGACTATGCATACAAAGTGAAGTTTTACACCAATCAGGCAATCGGAGGCAACGTGTTAAATCACAATACAAGAACGGGAACAGTTGTTGGAAACATGATCACTAGTCTTGAACATGATTAGTAATTAAAACCCAATCAATATGTCTTGCATGGCAGTTTGTATTTTTCTTTTTTTACTCTAATTGAACGCGTATGTATTTGATTTTATAAAGAGTGTATGAAAGCATTATCCATCAATCGATGACAGAAAAAACAATTTATCAAATTTTAGCACGAAGTGTAAACTTTTTTCAACTTCTTACCAATGAATTATTATGACGAAACACCGATTATCCTGAAAAATATTTATTTTAAAAAATTTCAGAGCAGCGGTTTTTTTAAAACTATGAGAAATTAAACAACTAAATCACTACCTGCATGTATTTCATCGAGCTTATTTACTTTTAATACAACCAATTTGCCAAGGGAGAAATTTTGGCCGTCACATATCAAACCCTCTATGTATATGGATGTACTTTACCAAAAAATTCTTCCATTCATCGCTCACTTAAACTAATTCTGTCACAGCACTTCATTCATCCCCATCAGTAAACAAACTCTAATTTTTTACCGAAATTGAGGCGTTCAATATGTAGTATTTAGAAAACTTTAGCGGAGATATCTCCGACAGGGCTTGTGGTTGCTACGTGCCGGCGGTCCGGTCGTAAACTAGACAATTGCCAGCCGTCGTGTGAGGAAGTTTGTCATTGCATTGTTAATCAGGTTGTACTGTGTGTAGGTGGTGATTTTGTTATACAGATTATTCATATATTTAGTTAGGAGCTTCATGGAAGTTTAAAATTTGTGTTGCAGATTGTTGTATAAATGGTGGAATTCTTTGTTTAATAAAACCACATTACTGGTGAAGCCGAATTTCATTACACAGCATTCCTGCTAATTGCTATCGTAAAGCCTCCTCTACTGCCAGCCTTGGGTCGCTCCTGCATAAATTTGAGCTTTTTTATCTCTGTGGTTAACAACGATGACGCAGTTTGCTAGTCTTAGGATAAAACGAAAATAGACAATTAGGTTGTGATAGTCAACGTGACGCACGTATTGCAAACGAAACTGAACTTCGTACCCATATAAATTAATTTATACGTTAAAGAATAAACTTAGTGTAAGTCACATGATGAGTGATTTGTTTTTGTGGTATCATAAATCGAATGGAAGAAAAAGCCTTTATTTAAAGACAATTAATTTACTGTCACGGAAATGCTCTGGTTGAAGAGGGCGCTTTTAAGGCCACAGAGAACTGACCAGCTGTGAAGCACCAACCCTCAGTGTCATGAGGAGAGAGACGTACGATAATTAAAGCAAACTGTGTTGCATCGTACGAACCGTGTTATGTAGTGACGGGCACCCATGGATTAGACCATATCAATTCGGCAGTCGTTTGAACCTCATTAGCAACCTCAAGACCATCACCATTATGGCTGAGTGAAAACACTAAGTAACTAAAATTGCATGTATTATTCGTGCTTCTTTCATTACCCAGCACACACCTGGTGGCAGCGAGAACTGTGACTAACCTTGGGAATTCTAAAAATTATAGGAAGAAGCAAACACACTGGAAAAATAGCAAAAACAACAACGAGAAGTTTATCTTATGTATTAATTTTTCATAAAAAGGTTACAATATGAGAAACCTTATGAGTGACGTGTAACGAAAACGTGAACTTATGCCACCTCTCCCACAGCAATAATGTTCTTCATGTCCTTAATGCCATCCTTGTTGATGCAACGTACGCGGAATTTAGGCAGGTTTGCCAGAAACCTTCGTTTGATCTCCGACACACACTTCTCCAGCAGAGCGTATGCCTCTGCTTCAGACATGTCTGAAATATTACAATAATTAGTCACGCACATTACCCAGAAAACCTTGGCTCATCCTTCCTCACACGTAGAACTGCCGAAGTGAAATCAGGACAGACGAGCAAACAAATAAATGTTTTTTTCTTCATTAATTCTGGACTCACGGTCCAGCATCTCGATATCTCAGATTAAAGGTTCAACCATAATTACTAACCCATGGCCTGCCAGCTCCCACTGGTGTATTCTGCAAGTTTTATTGTGGTTCTTTAGTTCGCAACCTGAGCTTCTCGCTGACATCACAGTTGTTGAATGTTTAAATGTTCCAGGCTTTTGTATGTTAAATGTTAATGCATAACAACGTGATTAGAGTCGGTTTGGTGGTAGAGAACCATCTTCACCGCCCTTACACTGGTTCCAGCCTCAATAGTTCAGCTCGCCGTTGCCATGTAGACATTGGTGTCTGGACTTCAACCAAAATACTGTATTCACTGAAATCAACTCAGCGTTATCACGCTCCTCTGATTTTTCCTAAGCTTCTAACAACACTGTGTTTTTGAATTACAGAATACAAAACCTCCACTGATACGTATGCATAAGCTCCATACATTGCAGCTGTCATCGTTCAGTCACTATAAAAAAGATTGAGTGCGGTAGACTTTAATTGAAATCATGGTATGTAAGTGAATATGTCATACAAACGTTAGCACGAAGGCACAAGATAAAATCTTTCTACTTCTTTCACAACACACTCGTTTGCCAAGTAAATGAAGATTGATAAAATAATTAAATGAGCAGCTGCATTTCTTCAAGCAAAGAGAAAATGATTTGAGTATACTGTGTCTGCAGAAGAATATTTACAAACGTAGCATCAACAGTACTGGATGAAAAAGCAGCGGCTTAACAAAAATAATTACCAGCCTCCCTAACATTTAACCCTTTCGGTCCCAACGGCATCTCTGGTAGCCACAGTCATTTTTCGCCTATTAAGATGCAGAGCAACACGTGTGTCTGTGCAAACGCTGGTAGGGCAGTGCAAGCTACAGTTTGATCAGGACAATGCAGTGACCGTAAAACATCACAAGCATCTTTTTTTAAAATTTGATGTTAAATGTGTTGAAAAGATTCTGATATTTGCATCATGGTACCGAAAGGGTTAAAAAACTAACAATTCAGACACCAGCCAGTTTCACGATCACGAAATGCAAGGTACAAAGAAATGTGAAATAATCCACAACACCTGACTGAAGTTGAGTTGAGCAGATCAAACGTACATCTCACAAACCATATTTGAGTATAACTAATCTACTTAACAATAAACACTACCAAATATGCTTTGGAGTTTCGCAGTCATACATATGAAAATGTTAGTGTTATTTGCAGTCCGGCCAAGGTAGAAATCACCTAATGAGACCCAACAAAGAATTAAATGGAAGAACTAAAATACAGTGAATTCTTTACAAAGCGACCATTCTTATTCAGCGAGGCAGATTAAAGCAAGAAGACACTTACCAGGTCTGTACTCCCTATCCATAACTGAGAGCGTGAACCAGCCGCCGTACCCAAAAGCATAGTAATTGACAGGGATGGAGGCAGCCAAGTAGTCCATGTAGTAGAGTTCAGCACTCTTGAGGTCAGGGTCGTATCCCCCCAGCAATAGGTTGACCATGTAAGGCTCCTGTAATGTCATCAGGTACAAAATGTGACCATGTAAGGCTACTGTAATGTCATCAGGTACAAAATGTGACCATGTAAGGCTACTGTAATGTCATCAGGTACAAAATGTGACCATGTAATAAAGGATAAAATACGACCATGCAATAAAGGACAAAATATGACCGTGGTGGTTGGATGAACTTAGGGGTTGACTGAACGTGTGTGGTTTTTTCAAAGAGGGAAGCCAATAGTTGTCCTAGAAAATATATCAGTGTACATGATGAAAGATGATGATTTTACGTCATGTTTGTGTAGTAGTTGACAACTAAATGTTTTTGGACCAGCTCTTCAAGGCTATACATCCAATGGAAAAAATGACTCGTTTCTATGGAATTACAGTTAAAATATCACATTTTAAATGACAGTTGTACAAACTAATGCAAGTCAACAATCCTCCAAGATAAAACTGTTGATACCACAGAAAAAAATTTGGAGCTGAAAGATATATTGAAATAGCTGGTAAAACTTATGTCTGTGGCTATGATAGTTTAATTTATGTAATAACCATAATAAAAAACTTATTGTCTCATGCATGGTAAGTGATGAGCGTTTGAGGTGATAGTAAAAATTATGGATGTCAGTTGTGCAGCAGAAGTAAGTCAGTTTAAAAAGTTGGGGAGAAGAGGTTTCTCAATCACCACCCCACAGCAAGTTATGATTGCAATTACAAACCTACCATAATGAATTATGATGGCCATCACAAACCCACCATAGCAAGTAATGATTGCAACTGCAAACCTACCATAGCAAGTAATGATTGCAACTGCAAACCTACCATAGCAAGTAATGATTACAACTGCAAACCTACCATAGCAAGTAATGATTGCAACTGCAAACCTACCATAGCAAGTAATGGTTGCAACTGCAAACCTACCATAGCAAGTAATGGTTGCAATTACAAATTTACTCTTTGAAGTTTATGTCAACTTCCATTACTATCTATTGTTTATACAACATGCTACCACAATACATACTTCAAAGCCAAGAATTAAGTCTAAATTTTAGATTAACACTTAGCAACTTGATGTCAATAGTGAGAATTACATCTCTGAATTGCAGCATACCAGGAATTTTTCCATTAAGCATCCCTTGCTTTATTTTATTTTTCTAAGCATCCATTATTCCAGTTCAGAGCATTTATTAGGTCTGCACTCTCAGAAATATTAAGAATGAAGACACTCACAGAATGTGCAATTCTATGAAACCCTAATTTTTTCTCTATCATCTAAATTGGAAAAGCCAGCTTATTTCCTTAGAATTACAAGGATAAGCAACAAAATCAAACAATTATAAAAATAATAACACCATAGTACTATCCACAAAATAAACTGTTTGGTACTTTATGAGATAGGGTAAACCATTGTAGTGAAGTAATAATGCCCTAATCATAAACAAGGAAAGTTGTTCTGCTGACATTCTAATGCTGAACTTATAATTTAGACAGCAAGCAAAAAAAAGAGAAACACAAACTCTGGAGCGCAGGTGCGTGGCCAGCGTGTTGCGAGTGAAGTGCACAGCAGCAGACGGAGGAAGCTCGTAACCATTCCGCATCTTGTAGAGCTGGACATTCTTCTCAATGTACTCTCCAAACTGCGTGGTATCACCACTCTCACCACAGATGGCCATCAACAAGTTAGATGATAATTTCTGCATCTTGTCAGCATCTGCATATACATAAATTATTTTATACTTGTGTTTGTGTGTGTGATTGTGAGTGTGGAAACTTTATCAAGAGCTAGGTAATAATTCAAGTTTAAAATTAAATAATAAACAGCAATATGATTCAATAAATTTCATCCTTCCTCCACCAAAAGTTAGATTTCAACAGCCTTTATAATATTAAAAAAATTAGTATTTTATGCAAATTTTTGTTTCTTTGATATTTTTTCTTAGTGATCATTTTCAATAGTATAAATGGTAATTTATGACTTAACACTAACTAAACTATAACAATTTAATGGTTTTAACTGGAAAATAATATATAAGCAATCAAAAATTGCATAAACATGTATATTATTTGCACTGAAATTCAAATTCCAGTTTTACCAGTCAAAATCCACTGTACTATAAGATAAAATTCTTAATAAAGCAAGAGAATCACTCAAGTGCTGACCTCCTTTATGCACCATGATGCTCTGCAAGTGGTTCATGTCTGTAGCCATGATGACAAAGTCCTTGAACTTGATTCCTGGAGCAGAAAAACAGGGTCAGTGTTTCTCAGTTGCATTGAGACTGTCACAAGAATGCACAAAAAAATTCAAAACATAATCATAGAAAAAATTAGCTGGAAATTTCTCCCTAGATTAAGGAACCCTGAATAGATTTTTGGTTAGTTTGAAACCTAATAAGAATAAGAGAATGTTTCAAATTTTCAATCTAAACACCATGATTTCAAATGATACTGGAAAAAAATTTAATGATGCATTCTTGGCAATGTTTTTATGATACAAGATTCATAATTAAATTCTTGAATGATAAATAAAGACTAAACGCCTAGCTATAATAGTTTCCATTATATACCTAAAATAAGTTGCAGAAATTTTACTGCCAACTCCAAAGTAGCTACTACAAGAACTAGCTTCAAAACAGTTCTACAAACTTGAGATTAGCTTTTCCTCAACACAACACAATTGACATAATTCCACTGGGACTTTCCACATAAATATCATACAGTTAAACTTATTTTAAAATTCTTAAGCAGTTACTATTAAGTCATCTAGAAAAAATTTGCATACAATGCATGCTATATATATAATTTATGTTTCTTCCCAGTATGATAGATTTCCGCGCAAGTTATATACACACGTATAAGACTCAGAATACAATATGGAATAGAAATTTTCAGCAACGTTCTATAACTAAGAACTAAAATGCTTTCATACCTATCAAACATTCCAGACTCATCTTGTTTTGGCGTAACTGAGCAACTAATGGTTAAATTTGGTATTTTGACACTCGACGCTGCCTTCTCCCGGAATGATTTGTGTATCATGAACATAGGTACATAGTATTAATGTGCACGACAGATGTCAAAGAGAGATGTGTCTGTAAAGGACCATCAAATTAGAACATTAATAAGTATTACCCAAAAAATAGCATAATTATAAGATTTTTACCGTTTCTCGATTCCTATATTTATCATTGACAACAATTTGGATCTTATAAATTAATTGGCTTTCCATAGAGGGAAATATAAAAGAAAACACGAGCAACATAATCATTTATAAAATCTGATAACTTTGAAATTAAAATATAAACTGTATAAATGCAGTTCTAGGTGCATGCAAATTACATAATTTTTTCTAAAATTTATATATGGCCCTATACGTTTTCAGTATCATTCCCTCTTTCTGCAACTTCATATCAAATTTTCAATCTGGCATTAACATGGTTGAATCGTTGAATTCCATTATAATAAAAAATGACATGCTGCACATTTTTAATGAAAACTATTGAAAGCCAAGTAATTGCCGGAGAAGGGTGGTATTGTGTTATTATTTTTTTTATTTTTTTTCCAATATAAATCATTGTACGTTTCAAATTTTACTGCTATAGGAATTAAACCTTCTTTTTCATTGCAAACAAATTAGATTTCATATATCAATAAAGAGATGTGGCGACACTCCTGTTGGAAACTTGGAGTATGGATTGAGATACTCGTTCTGAGCATATATGTAGCATGACCTGCTACCCCTCTAAAGCTTATAAAATTACAAATATTAAAATAACCTTATTTTTAGTAATAAAAATAAGACTAAAATCGAGTGATTTTTACGAACTCTTTACAATTAAAACGTGCATATTTAGTGCACATTATAATAATATTAATATTAAGAGCGTTAGCCAGAAAGTATTTCAAAATCAAAACTATAGTCTGGCAACATTCTCATGCTCATTATCTAGAGCGACGTAGCCACGCCATTACTGAACTTCAACATGTGACGTTAGGTTAGAATTCCCTGGTGAGCATGCTATGTCTTAAGTATTTTCAGTCTTGTCTAATTTTTGTGTTTAACTGTATTTGTGTTTATTTTTCAAGTGTTGGTGTTTTCATTGAGTATTCTATGTCTTAAGTATTGTCAGTCTTGTCTAATTTTTGTTTAACTTGCTGGTGTATGTTCTTTTGTGATTCATTGAGAATTGTTAGAGCAAAGTCAATTATTAGGAATTGCCTCGATTGGACAATATTGATAAATCAGTGACTGTGCTGTAGTGAGTGATTCAACAGTGTTCATATGAGCAGGTCAAATCCTAAAGACAGTCTAGCCTGAAATTTCCTCAGGTGTAGATTTTCATAAGCATGTAAAGTTTTTGTTGTTGGTGGTTGGGTGTATTTTAAAGTTACCAACACTTTACAAAAGTCTTAACTAACTGCCCGTGTGACCTTACTCAAGGAAATAAAGGAACAAGTCAACAGGAAACTCAGCTTGTATTTCCATGAAATTGGCACGAGAAATAGCTTGGAACTTCTTTTGCTTCTTGCCAGCCAGTCCAGA
>VCRD01005184.1:0-16050 GCA_006783055.1 Trinorchestia longiramus
ATTTCTATCTTGCTAATCAAATCTAATCTAATCTATTTCGATCTCGCTAATCTAATCCATTTCTATCTCGCTAATCTAATCTAATGTAATCCATTTCTATCTTGCTAATCCACTTCTATCTTGCTAATCTAATCTAATCCATTTCTATCTTGCTAATCAAATCTAATCTAATCCATTTCTATCTTGCTAATCTAATCCAATGTAATCCATTTCTATCTTGCTAATCTAATCCAATGTAATCCACTTTTATCTCGCTAATCTAATCCATTTCTACCTTGCTAATCTAATCTAATCCATTTCTACCTTGCTAATCAAATCTAATCCATTTCTATCTCGCTAATCTAATCTAATCTATTTCTATCTTGCTAATCTAATCTATTCCTATCAAGTATCGTGCAGAGCAAGATAAAAAATTCGATACAGTGTAATTAGTTACGCTGTGTACCTGCAAGTAATGGTAAATAAAAAGTAAATGCATTTATGCTGTTTGTCCTCTAACATTAGGGCCTGTAATTCATATATAAGCAGCGTTGCGTAAAGAACAATCCCCGTGTGACTACGAAAAAGGCTCACTTTAAACAGTTAATGTATGTCAAACAACGTATCTAATAGCAGGGAAACTTCCATAGGATAACAAAATTTATGATAGATCCGTACGAAGAAAAACATTTTAATTATCGCAATAAAAGTATGCATGTTCTGATACACCGTTATTTTCGTATCTTTGTCATATTATAAAGCCTTATTTTAGCACGTAAAGGTGAAAAATGAAAAGTAAACTCGATCACAGAAAGAAGAACTCACGCCTTATGAAGACTCGGACGCTGAGAAGACCTAAAATTATTTTCTTCTCCGTCTTCCACGTGTTGTAATCTAGAAGACGGACGATTGTTTAGTCTGAATCCGAATCTAAAGCTGCTCTCCTTCTGTCAAACTGTGGAAACGAAATGACACGTAAGAACTGACGACCTTCGTTAATTTGCTCATACACTCACACGCGTGTAATAGTAGTATTCGAACTGTAGGGCCGTTGGTGCGTACAGTTGTAAAATTCTAATTGCATACAGAATTTGAACATTTTCATCTTGTCATACATTTCAAATGAACGATTCAGGATTATGTTTCAGCCCGATCGTCTTAACACTTTCTTTACGTCACGTTACTATTTCTCAATCTAACTATAATATAAAACTACAACCTTAATTCTATTGGTTCGTTTCAATTAACTAAGTAAGAACACAGTTATTCAGAATCATAAATTTGGTAGTATTTTAGAATGAAATAGGACATTTCAGATAGGATCTAGATTACTAGCTACAATTAATTCTAACTTTACTCTTAATTATCGTTTACCATAAACCGTTCACGGTTATATTGAATTTCACATTCAGAAGCGACTTACAAGATACACATAAAGAAGTGTGATATTCGAAGCATATCACGTTTTCTGGAAGTCTCATTTTTCAGTAAAGTGAAGTCCTATAAATCACAAACTCGGGCTGATATTCCATCCCTAGGCACTGCAACATCTACGCACGAGCAAATGGATCGAGTTACTAGCAGAAGCTCTGCACAGGCCCTAGTGAATTTCGAGTTACTAGCAGAAGCTCTGCACAGGCCCTAGTGAATTTCGAGTTATTAGTAGAAGTTCTGCACAAGCCCTAGTGAATTTCGAGTTATTAGTAGAAGCTCTGCACAAGCCCTAGTGAATTTTAACACGTTGAGTGCGATACGACCCGCCGGTGGGTCACTCAGGTTAGGTTCTATAATTTTTTCAAGGCTTTCTAGTGACTGTGTGTACAAAGTAAAGATTTGCACCAGCTAGGCAATCGCAGGCAACGTGTTAAGTGTCAAAATTTCTTTTATTGCCGCTTCAGCATTAGGATTTTCCCTGGGCGAAGTTTGTCAGCTACGAGAAGCCATAAAGCTCTGTTCAGTACGTTACATTGTATTAACATATCTCACGAAAATGACAGAATTCGTTTCACGAACAAACTATACTTTTACATTTTCGTATGCGAGATTGCTTAGGGATGGATGACTTGTAGCATCACTCCCTGTTAAAGCTAATACCTGATTTCCATTTTCCTGTCAAGTCTCGCTTACCTTAACTTTAGTGGATTTGGAGGTGTGTTTGTTGAGCTCCTCGACTATGCTGATCAGCTCAGGCTCTGTCATTTTGCCCATCATGCGTCCGCTCGTTGCCAAGTTCACGATGTACGCCTCCAACTGCTTGCCCTTGTCCGGCTTAGCCAAACGGATGGTGTTTACTGTAAATGCAAAACTAGTTTAAATTTTCGACGTAAATAAATATATGATTTTGTCTCACCTAAAGTATCAATAAGAAGTGTCAGCTAATTTTGCTATCAAAAATAATTCTTGAAGCATATGCTGAATTTACTCGAAGATTGAAGCGTTTTACATTTGTTAGATATAAGGATTCATTCTATTCATATCGTAACGTGTCACTTATATCATTTGTTACGTTTCCATCATATTCATCCATATCGTAACGCATGCATGCGAGCATTTATTACTTCAACTTCTGCAAGACGTCACAAAAACAATAAAATTATAATTATAGCCAAGGACTTTCAAATCCCCTAATTTCTGCGAACATTACCTCCTATTTTACTATTTCTGCCAGAAATGTTTCACAGTCGCCTATGTCAAAAATGTCACAATTTTTTCTTCCACAATTTCGTCATTGTCAGCAATACGTTACTCTCACTGGTGAAAATTCTGTCATTGTCACTTCAGAAACAGTCATGTGACTCACTTGAGTCAGAAGTATGTCATTGTCACTACTTGTCACAATAATATACGTCTCTCTGAGCAGAAGAAGTCTAGCCAAGGTTCCCAGAACTAATGTCACTCACATCTAGCGGCGGCTTCCTGACTGAGCGCCTGCCCTACGATGGACTTCTTGGCTGCCTCCTGCTGCTCTTGCTGCTCCTGCTGAGCCTGACCACACACGGAGCAAAATTTTGATGATGGCATGATTTCTTACTCAATTACAGTGACTTAAAAATTTACCAGAATAAAATTGCATTCGTACAAAAACTATCATTGTCAACTCACAGAAGAGCATTTAAAAATGAACTGTAATTTCAGTACTAGCGTTTATGGCGCTAATGTTCCTTTTTGAAGCTAAACGAGATAATTAATTCAAGTACCAAATGCTTCGAGTCTCTAATTCACACCTATCAGGTGCCCGAAGAAAAATTTACTTGTCAACCTTTAAGGAAAGCGTAAAGAATGAAGTGACCAAATTTGCTGCCCGTTAACTGTCTTCCGAAAAGCATTCTAGATATATTTCACTCTTAAGAAATTTCAAAAATATAATTAACAGAAAATATATTAGGCCTAATAGTCTCAAGTGGAGACGTTAACATTGATTAAAAGATGTTAGTGCAGACGACAGTTCATTGAAATTCCTATATTGGAACCGAAGAAAATACTATAATTATTACATTTGCGATACGTAGTCCCTGAAATAATAGACACAGCGTAGCTATCAGTAATATGGTTACAGTGTAGTAGCCACCTAACTTCGCACAACTCAATGGCGTTGAAAAAAACAGAAACTAAAGTTTCAGTTTGCCCACAAAGTCGCAGTGCATAGTCTTTCAATCTCTAATCATAATCTACACTTCCATAGACCATTTTATATTTTGGTCTGAAATCAGTCAAGCTCGAATTAAATACCTGCATCCGAAGCTCGAAAAACGTCAATAAATAACACATGAAAATTAAAATCATACTAGTAAGCTTAATGAACTAGTAACTTTTAACGCCGCACTCACCTGCTTCATTTGAAGTTGCTTGGGATCAATCTCCATTTTCCTTCTCTTATGAGATATCTAACATACAGATGCCTGGAAAACAATAATGCTTAATGCGCTTAGAAAACAAGATTAATTGAACTTCTTCACAATAGATCTACAAAGAAATAACGTAGTGTTTCAATCTTTGTAGGCTCACTTTTGATGGAAGGAAATGTGTAACATGCTCAAAAATTTATAGATTCATAGCGATATTTCTTTACATTTATGATGGCAGTACAAATTTTGAGCTGCTCAGCAGCGCAGGAACTCAATTTTAACCCTTTAGCGACCAATTTGTTTTTCTAGTTTCTACATTTAAGCTCACCAAGACCGTCTGTACACTGATGCAATGAAGCATGCTGAGAGCCAGGCAGCCAAAAGAACGACGATGTAACATGCCGAAGCGTTCAAACCTAGTAGCAACCTCATATTGCTCACTGTTTAATTATTAGAACAATTCTCCCAAAGACCGTGAAAGGCGACCGAATAGTCCACTTGGTCGCTAAAGCGTTAAAAAGTGGTATACTTTTTGTACCACCAAGCATTAGACGTGACCTCTTCGGAGGTATGAATTGTGTACCACTAGACTTGAAAGGGCTAAGATATCTAAGCAGTTTGAATGCAAGCTACAGGAAGAGGAGAGGAGACAAAGCATTTATGCGTTTGTTTCACCTTAGAAAGTGAAAAATGCAGTATGTATTCTGCTAGGGATCCCGAGGAACGCAGAAGTTCCTCAAATGCAAGCACTCTGAAGCTGCACCTCCCGAGGGGTCGAAAGAAATGGTTGCTAGAAGCTAAGTTTTCTATTCAGAGAACTGGTAAATTAATCAGCTTCGAACTATAAATCTGTAAGAACCAGATTAGTCATACACACTGTTAATTTCCAGAAAAAATTGTAGAAAATATAACCATTATTATTATCAATACGCGTAAGTTTAATCGCCAAATTCCCTCGATGAATGGGGCAAAGAGCATCAAAATATGAAAACTTTAAACTAATAGGAAGTTGCGTGCACCGAACGTCTGCCTTCCTGAGAAAAGAAAAAACGAGACAAGATAAGGCCTAGCTAGCTACCTACAAAGCTAAACCCTCACTAGCCTTCTGCCTAAAGTATTGCTGATTCTGCGGTGAACAGCAAGAATTACCACTGAGGAGCGCTAGTTCCCCCAAAATACACTGAAGAAGACTGATACATCATTCCCCTGACCGCAACGAGACAAAATTCGTAAGTATCCCGCAAGGAGCGCCAAGACTCCACGATACGCTGAAGAAGTCTTCTGCACCGCATCCCCCTAGAACAGGGGTCACCAAACTTTTTTCACAGTGGGCCGGATAACTGAAAGAATGACGAGCGCGGGCCGCATAATCATTCTGTTCAATACTTGCAAGCCAGAACGAAAGCTCTGGGAAAAAAGACGAAAAACTAAGTTAAAAAAAAGACGTCAGTTCAACGTTGACGGGCCTGGTGAACTTACGTCGCGGGCCGGATTCGGCCCGCGGGCCGTAGTTTGGTGACCCCTGCCCTAGAAGATACACAGTAAAAGTAGTAGCGAGTTACAAGACGTGAAATGAAACTCAGTGATTAACTGGAGCGAGTAAGACCACAAATACGAAAATGACTAAACAGGGCTTACGAGATTGCACCGAGGGTTTACGAGATTTCACAACTGTGAAAGCCTCAGCATGGAAAAAGAAAGGAAAAATTGGAAAAAATATAGAAGAATCGAAAACGCACATCCACCTCAATATTTCATAAGCACTGAAATACTTTTTTGGACCACGTCACTGAAGAGAGAGGGTTGAAACCAAAATCAAAGTACAAAACTTGCATTTGTTTCTACTTCATAATGCAAATATTTTATCTCGAAAAAACAAGGTGAAACTAGCGTTAAATGTCGAACTAGTGAGTTTAAACAAAACTAAGAGATTCATAACACAAATGCTTTGAACATTTCCAAAAGTTTTTCATAAACAGTACAATACCGAGATTCTGAACTAACTTTTGTACATTCTATTTCACGTATCACAGACAAACAACAAGGAATGTATCTACACTTTCTAATTTCAACGATTCTTATCCATAATTACCACGTCAATTGAAAGCGAGCAGCAGAAAAACAATGAAACCAAGCCACTCCAAGAGTTCATAGAGACTAGTCAATTTGTGATGATAGGAGTGAAGGTATCACCTTGCATTATAAACATCAAATTACCACTAGATAGAAACAAGTGTGAAAATATGTGCTAACGCCTCATACTAATTACTAAGAATATTCTGTTCCAGATGTTAGAAGCATTTATTCTCTGAAATTGGAACAATTATAACTAAATCTGGTCGCTGGAAAACTTGAAGTTCAATTCAAATGAAGTTTCTTGCACAAATATGTGAACAAAGCAAAGCGTTCAAAACCAGACTTTACCTCCACCAGCCGATGACCCAAAAATGACCTAAATGTATTTCTTATATTAATACTTCACCGAACTATTTTATGCCAAGAGCAAGTCTTACGCGTTGAGAAAATCAGCATATCCATAAAAAGTACGTACAACGTTCCCTAAAACTTGACACAAAATAACAGTTACACATTTCCCATTTATCGAATGTATGCGATGAATTTGTAAGCAACGATGAACTTCCTTCTGTTAAAGATAGACAAAAATTCATTACTAGACTCAGCAGTGAGAACGCTAGCAGCGCTCGAAGACTTTATAGAGCTTGTGCAGGTCAGCAATTTCGAGGACGGAGGTGTCGTGTGCGAGATGCTGTGGGGGCTGAAGGTGCTCACGTAGCGCAGGGTACAATAGCTGTTCCGTCATCCAACTCCAGTGCGTCTGCGCGCCTGACTCCTGGTCACAGCAGTCATTTCAAAAAATTACTAAAAACTTGTTCATTATGCAGAAAGTACAACTACATTGTAGCTATCTTTCTTAATATCAGGAACTAAATCATTCATTTTGATTGGCGTTATGGCTTAAGGTTTAGCCCAAATTAATGCAAGCTTTTTGGCTAGATGTTAAGCTTAATTCGAGGCACTACAAAGGGTTACATTTCCAGTGTCTTGGCAAGTACAGCCCGCTACATCACGAAAACAGCAGTTAAAATTTCTAGAAGGAACAAATAATATAAGTAAAAGAATACTGATATAACGAAAAAATTCAGCCAATTTTTCAATGTTTAACGAATGGGAAAGAAATGTAGCAAGACGAAAATTCCGGACTTAAATAACTCAAATTGAATCCAAAGCCTAGCGATATTGGCCAGCAGCAGATTGAACACCTCGTAAGATGGTTTTCCCAACTAAGTAATGCGAACAAGCACAGACGCAATCAGTGTCCTCTTACAATTCTCGCACAAAAACTGAAAAATCCTATCCTCCCCAAACTCAAATACAATAAGCAAACTGTCCTGGAGGGAACTGTAGCTTGAATGTAGCGGCAAGAATGAGCCAAATGATCCATCCTTACGTTGCTACCAGAGTTCTATATCGTAAAATGCAATTTTTTTCCGCATACCTATGTTCCACAAGTTTCCCTTCAAAAAGTCAAACAAGACATTGGGTCCTATCGTAACTGCTTGAAATCTTCATTAGTCCACACACATTCTCCAAACCTTTCGATCTCATTTGCACACTCCTGCTACCTGCCTCTATAGTATAACTACCTTTTCTACAGGATCCTCTTCTTCCGCTAACGGTGGTGAAGCATAGAAATGCGAGATTTCCTGGCACAGACTCCTGAAACAGTCCACTTCAGTGTCCCAGTTCACTTCGGTGGTGAGACGCACTACAAACAGCGGCAGACCCGTCATCGCTGGTACGAAATCATCTGCAACAGTGCACATGATAGTGGTAATTTTAGTCGTACCAAGGTGTGAGCGTACCAGTAGTACCGGTCATTTTCGGAAGATTGATGTATGTGGCCATTTCAACGGGCACCTCAACTCCAGAAGCAAAGGTTTTCTTGTCATTTAGCTTCATGGAAGCAAACGTGATCCAAATTTATTGTCAAAACATTAAAAAGCAGTTGATCTACAAACTTTGAGACAAAAAGAAATGTAATGAATGCTTTATGATGTTGAATTTAAAACAAAATAGTTTCAAGTACATAGAGCACATACTTGCATTCGATTTTAATTATGATTAAATACTTGGATTTTAGTTCAGATACCACACAACAATATTCGTATAATTTAAAATTACATTCCTGTTGGATCATAAATACAATTAATAACATCGCTTCCAATAGTGATATAAATATATAATAAATGCGGTAACATCTCAGGAGTAGGGGCACCTAACATAGTAACAGCTCTGGACAGCAGGTATACTACACACTGTCACGTTTGCAGAAATGCTAGCACCTGGTCCTCTAATTTCCGAGTCCAACATTTCTATTCATTAAAAAGAGATCAACTTATCTCAAAATTAACGTATGAAGGTAGTTCCGTAAAACGTAAAACTCTGAACCAAATTTAGCTTGTAACATACATCAAAATTCTTTACCTTGAATCAACTTAGAAAACTTTATAACTTGACAAATTGAGCCTAAACTTCGAGGCCCATATATATATCTCGATATTACGCTACAATCTTCAGGTTTTCCAACGTCCAACCCAATTCTGGAGACTCTCAACAACATTTTTCCCTCAATAACCCGAGCACTTATAAGACAGTAGGATTTTAAGGTCAGAAGAAACTTTTCAGTTCTCTCGCTTCCGAACTTTTGTAGTTATTCCGGACGAATACGAATACAAGAAATACAAACATAATTCTGAAAAACATCAGCGTAAACGTGACTATTTAAATTAATCCAGTTAGTAAACTGAGTCCTCTTTTCTTTGTAGAGTTCATACGACTGTATTAATTCACATGCCCTTTTATTCAGCGCATCGTTATCATCGTAGACATGCACTGATCTTACAATACATATTCATTACTTCCTACTGTTAAAATTTGGAAGTAGAAATCTTAGTGATGTAGGGTCGGTCAGTCATCAAAGATACTAGCTTTGCAAGTGAATGGCTAATGCGATTTATCGAACGAGGTAAAATGACTAAACATATAGGAGACATAATTTTTTGAGGACACAAACAAAATGAAGTGAACAGAGTAACGCGAGAGAACAAGTGTCTCACCTATGAGGTACGGGATGGAGCAAAGATTGCCTTCATCATCAATTTTGATGCTGAAATAGTCCTCGAGCATAGCAGACTTGGAGGACAGGAATGTCTTGATGTAATCAGCCAGCGACTCCTTGGAACCATCCGCCTCATTCCAGCCACTCTCCGGCTGATCCAAAGCCAACACAGCCAGCTCGCTCAGACTGGCTGGAGTCTTGAGTATTTACATCAAATACAGGGATACAAAAACTAATGAATCAGACGGGAAGATACAGGATACAAAAGGTTCGTTTAAATTTAGAAAACAATTAGTTACGTTTTAAGAAAACCCTCAAATTGAAAATTGTCAGTTGAAAAATATTGGTTCACCCCACATCAAAAAATTAAACTTATGTTCAATCGGTTCGATGAGAGCAAAACATCAAGACACTATACAGTATAGCTGAGATGAACTTCAGACAGTAATGCGTACCTAGAGATTTGGTGTAAAAACACCGTAATTTACTCACAGACAGTTTGATCACTCCATGGTTTCCAAAGTCCTTCAGAAGCATTTGGTAGAACATCTGTTCACTGAAAAACAAATCAACAACGAGGTGACTCACCAAACAAATCAGAATAAAAACTGGTGATATATTGAATATTACATTTTGGATAAATTGTTGCATCAACATAGCAGGGTTTTTGGAAGACTGATTCGCACTGCACAACAGCAACACTTCTCACCATAAATGCTGAGTGCGCGTGAGGTAGAGGGAGGTGTTGTGTTGTATCAAAGCGAGATGCTCATCAACGCAACCCACGAAGGTGTGATTCTTGAGGATATCTTGTAAGCCGCTGTGGCAACGCGTATTAACTTCTTTTAGAAGTTCGCATACACTCGTTAGGCGTAGCTGCCGACTGAGAAATGAAAATTTTGAAAATGAAAAAACCAGGCGCAGGGCCCGAAAGAAATTAAAAAGCCAGTAGAGTTCAAAATATGAATTATGTATACAACCAAAGAAAAACTTTTCATGACGGAAAAAACCTCGGGGAAAATGAAAACTATTTCAGAATTAGAAAAACTGCCGGCATACACAGTATTGATATTAAACAATCACTAAAAAAATTCACAACACTAATTTAGTCGGCAGGTGATTCAAAGAACTTCATGTTTCAACAAATAACAGCCATTCGAAAACCTAGGTATAGAAAAGCAGTACCGCTTTGACGGCTGCTGGGAAGATGAGGACGTGGATGCCGTCACCTGGCTATCTTGAGAATTGGCATCCACCTTCGAAGGATCATCTGCGCAACCTTCGTCATTTCTGGAATAAGAGTGTATGTTAATCCTTCAGGGTGCACTGCATCATGCACCTTGGTTTTCTAAAATTATTACCGTACCCTGGAGATATTTACTCAAGAGTAATTTCTCCTTAACTTTCACAAATAAATTGCGCTGTAAAGGGTTGAATAGTGACGAGTATTGGATGGCGTAAAGTAAAATTGAATTGCCCATTCCAACTTGAGCTTCACAAATAGGGTATAAAATGATAAGAATGTAAAATGAATAAAATTACAGAAAAAATATCGACATAATTCTTCCATGAGGGTACGCACAAATATATGTTGGCCACATGTGAGAAAGAAAAAATATCAAACGAGTCTTGTCTTCCTGTGAACAGAAATAAACCCGGTATACAGCAACAACATTTGTTTCATCTGAGAACGGTTCGTAGTAATGTGGCCAGTGTACGCGTAGTGGTCTGTTCAAGTCTTGTGACGATGAAAGGCTTCTAGCACATCCTAAGAATTGAGCAATAGCAAATGAAACAGCGTGCAACGGCTATCCAAACATGCAATACATTTGTGTAATCATTTATAATGTACATCCTAGAAACTCGTGGGAAAAATCCTCTTTGGTGAAAAACAAAATATGAAGGTTTGCTTTATCGTCATTAATAAATTAAGAACTTTTCGACCTAAACCTAACCACAATACTCACTGATTATAAACAATTGACATACAGATTTGAAATCGTTTTAATTACTGCTTACGATGCTTTTGTACACTATATGGCTCACAGCTTTAAGCCCTTCATAACAAATTACGTACGTTTTCAGTGAAGGAATTACTTGTAAAAAAAAAGATGATTGAATATAACCGGACAGGTTTTCAATGGCTCAAATTTCAAACGACATCGATACTACGGCGTACAAGAACAAACAAAAATAGTAAAGCACAATTATTAGAACGGATAAACGTTGAAAAATAATAAAATAGAATGTATAAACGACCATTAAGTAGGATTAAGATTCTAGAGATACACGCAGATTCACTGCGCTTAACTGGGACCAGGTAAACGCAATGATTTCAGGTTTGAACTACACCTCTTCATTTAATTTTCAGCAGATTTCCGCATTCGTGAACGTCGCTCTTGAAGATCGTTTACGTAAACTATATTATTTTTCATTCGACTATTTATGATAGGAATATGTCAGTTCAAGGAACTACTTACCATAGAAGTGGCCAATAACTAAAAATTAACAATTCAAACAAACTCAACAAATCCTACGCGTAGTGGTCCTCGAAAAGAGCCCTATTGAAATAACTTCCACGCAAAACCTGAGACTTTGCATTTGAAGAATGGCAGCACATAGCGAATAGAAACTAAATGTGTCGTCAGATTATACAGCAACCAACCGCGTGAAAAATTTGGTGAGCTTTTGGTCTTTGGCGTTGGTGCGGACGAGACTGTGATCGTAAACACGACCTGTGTCATCTTTTGAAGAGCTGGTCTCTTCGCCAGTCCGCTTGCCCACTGACAACCCCACAGCATCCGGCAGCAACGACTGTAGAGGTGCAAATATTTTCTGACCAACGAACTAACACAATAATAAAGATTGTTACACATTCTCTAATTATTTTCCAGTGGTGAATTTATGAAATTTTAGAATTAGATGCTCATCAAAAAGTCACGCAAGTTACTAAATGAAAACTGGATAATAAATGTGTTAAGATCCACGAAATGTCAAAAAAAAAACACGACACTAAATTTTTGGGCAATGGAAGACTAACAAGCAAATAAAATTAGGAAGACACCATACTACAATATTGATTTAATATCATAATATATAATTTTAAGTTTCATCCTACAAATTTGCTACACCGTACACAGGACGGCAAACCAATGATGGAGAACCGACATCTCCAACCGTTCCCCTACATGGTTGGATCACCAGTAAAGATTAAAGATTATTTCAATATTTTGCCCCTGAGCCCTGAACATAAGCCCATCCCATAGTCTAGACATTATTCCCAGATGTTACGTACATCTTCCAAAATGACAATGCTCCAATACACACCGCTCGTGTGGTTCAGGACTGGCAGATTTACATGGATTGCCAGTTACACATGAATACATATGAAGCTCATTTGCCTTCTCAAACTTTAAGATTCCAAGTTTCACACGAACAATAATCGGTATATCAGGATTTCTTACAAAACTGGACAGTGGTAGTAAAATTTAGTTTTACTGTTTTAAAAAGCATTAAGAGCAAATCTAGCGTCTACTTAAAATTTCTATTAATAACCAAGGTGGAACGACGGACTGTGTAAAGATATTAGGGAAAAAACTGACCTGTGTGTAGAATGTTCTTGATTGATTAGATCCAAGAAGTTTCTCATCCACCGCCTTGGAAATGGTCTCAATAATGGCCTCTTCGTGCAGGAAACTGACCTGATAACACAGCCAGAAATAAATACGAAACTCAGGAGACTGGTTCAATACAAATGAGAACCTGATCGATGTGGCAAAATGACCACACGTACATTTAAATATGAGAATCTCTGTAATGTAAAAGACTTACGATCACAGCTTTCATTTTCGTTAACCCTTTCAGGTTCATACTTTTAATGGAAAGAAATGTGTAACATGCTTAAAAATTTATAGATTCATTGGTATATTCCCTCACATTCGGTACAAATTTTTAGTTGCTGAGCAGCGTATGAATAAAATTTTAAAAAGTGGTATGCTTTCTCTACCACCAAGCATTAAACATGAACTCTTCTGACGTATGAAATGTGTACCCCGAGAATTGAGGGAGTTCAACAACATTCAGATGTACATGAGCCAGCAGACAGGATGCATTATAATGATACTTTTATAAAATTTAGAATCTGCACTTCTAATAAAAACACAATACAAATATTGGTAATCGAAGGATTACGAGAAATTATCATAGTTATAATACAGTACTATGTATTGTATAGAAACAAGAGTAGCCCATCTGAACTAAAATCTATCTTTTCGAGCACGTGACTTGTAGTCACAGTCTCAAACAGCATGTTAACCTGTACATTTTGAAGCTATTCAAGTGACTTCTAAACATGGAATAAATGCAACATGACATTCATACTTTCATCTTGTCTGCATTCTTCTTGGATAGCCAGGAGCGAGAGTTTATGCATAATTGTGTTAGAGAGACGCAGTTGTGATCTGGAGTGTACTGACCACCACAGCAGTACGAAATTACCTCACTCGTGTTAGGGAGAAGATAAAGAGCTACTCGTATCTCTCTGCTTTGTATTGAGTTATGAGTTACAATGATAACTAGTACCGTTTAAACTTCCTACACGGCGTAATAGCATTCTGCTACAGTCAAGCTAAATCGGTACTCTTCAGTATGAGCTAAGTGAGCAGGCAGCATTCAGAAGTCAGATAGGAAGAGCACACACCTCATGTTTAGTGGGATGCATGTTGACGTCCACATTCTGGGGCGCTATCTCAAGACTAAGGTATATGAAGGGATGTGTATGCTTGGGCAGGTATGCTGCATACACGCCCTCGATAGCCTTACGTATACCTGAAAAAAATTATAAAACCATGAATAAAATAAAATTATAAAAACTAAAACTAAAACCGCAGCTCTAGATGCTATACCAATGATATCAGAGCTGAAGAAGCAATTAAAAACGAGATTTTCAGGAAAGATTCAGTTCAACTTATATCAGAACTTGTTTACATATTCATATGTCCCGAGGATAAAACTACTAAAAAACTATGCACTTATAGCTGCTTTCGTCCAATTTTAAGAGCAATTCATAAAATTCACGTCATATAACAAAACATTGCATCAGTATATCCATAGTTAACATGTAATGTCAACTCGGCTAGATTACAGAATTTACCATGATTGAGGAGCCGAGAACAAATCTATCTCAAGAATAGAATGCCTGAATTATTCACATTCTATCTTTTGCAAGGAAAAATCGCTCAGCTTAGTTATAAAGGACATTTAAAGAAAGAAAAATATCCAAAGGAGTTTTGAGTTTTGTGCCTTGAAGTTTATTATTTAATGTAACTCTTTGATAAACATATAAACTATTGAATATTCAACGTTCTCAACAGAAGTGACACCGTTGCTGCACTAGTCCCATTAATTAATGGCTGCTCAGAGCAGTAACCTCACCCAGTGAGTCCACCAGTCGATGGTTGATGAAGAGCAGCATGACGCCGCGTTTACACGAGTAGTTGGCGTTGGTGACCAGACCTGAACATTTGAACTGGAGTCGATCGTCTGAAAACGACACCTGGAAAAGTGTTTCTGTGAGTACTTTCGAAGAATATGAAAAACTAGTTACCAAAGCCAATGGCAATAATGATAACCTAAATATGTTCTATTCTTGACTAGTTAGACCAAATCTAGGAACTTAATAGCACTGCAGAACTGATGGAAATCCTAGACAAATCAGAATGACACTCGAATTAAAAGACGAAATTTATGCGCGGGTACAGCATGTATCTCAGTTAATAGATGAAAATGATTTGGTTGAACAATTAATCACGAACAACCACAGCAAGATAATTCTCTTGACAGTGTACTGAAACAACGCTGAAATGTCCCGTTTTACCATGAATTTGTTTAATTTTCTGATTCTGATATTTACGACTGGTTAATACAAAATTATGCTACCCACTCATATTTAAAGTTGTCTTTATTGAACCATGCAGTGAGAAGAACAAAACTATTACTGATACTAAAATGAAAGAATACTATTGATCAAATGAATTAGGATGGAACTATGCTAATACGGTAGATCCCAAAACTACTTTTTTACTTATACTGATATCAAAACAGATTGCCTGCAACGCTATTACCACTAACACCATCGAAATTAAGCTAACTGGCTGAAATGCATCGGAAACATTTTATTAACTGAAATACAGTATCATGAAAATGGGTGACACCAATTCTTCGATTCCCCCTGAAGCGTTTCCACACAAAAAAATTCTAATTCAATTGAAAAAAGCAGGAAATAAACCTAAAAAATTAAAAACTAACTTAAATTTGATTTCTGAAATTACAGTAGAAAAAACCTGATTCCTTCTAACTTGTGCTCAAATTAATAAAACAATAATGAATAATTTTCATCAGGGCTCGATCAATTTAATCATTTTCGGATACTAGGACATTAATTTAAAATAAAAATACCCCGTAGGATCACACAACTCCTATGCAATTATATTCGTCAACTTTCTCGACCCATTAGAAAGAAATCAGTACCATCACTATGATACAGCTATATGATTTTTTGTTTCGCTATCAAGTAGCACTAAAAATTTTCTATTGAAAACCAAGAAATACGAAAACCATTACTTAACTTACTAGCAAATGAAATTCAGCAGAAACGGTGATTACCTGCAATAACTTTTTTAAAATGAATACATTTTTCCCCCAAGTTCCCTCCAGGAAAAATCATATACCAGAATAGAATAGGATAGAATAGAATGAGGCTATAGGAACGAACCTTCTGGCCCATTCTTGAGTCGGATAATTACTTAGATAATTATTCGGTAGTTTTACCCAAGTCCCATGCCGTAATTCTGGCCGCGTCAACCATGTCGGCAGCGGCACTCGAACCCGGGTCTTCCCGCTCGCAAGCATATTCGCTCACTAGTCGACCAAGCTGGTGATGTTAGGTTTAACCCACAGGCACAAGTTAGATTTAACCCACAGGCACAAGTTAGATTTAACCCACAGGCACAAGTTAGGTTTAACCCACAGGCACAAGTTAGGTTTAACCCACAGGCACAAGTTAGGTTTAACCCACAGGCACAAGTT
>VCRD01005184.1:17011-33587 GCA_006783055.1 Trinorchestia longiramus
TTGAATGTGTTCACAGTGCCAGCAGAAACTATGTTTTCTGGCAGCTGGTTCCAAGTTGCGGCAATTTTAACGGGAAAAAAGTTCATAGCTTGAGATGTCTTGAAGTTTCTCAGTAATAGTTTTTGACCGTTATTTCTGGTTCTTACGTTACCGTCTCTTTCGAAGAGTAATGTAAAGTCCCCTACAAGACCAGATTTGTCCCCCATAACTCCTTACAGGCAGGAGTTCATTAGCGATGGCACTGCCAAAAACTATGCGGATGTTCTCCTGAGATGAAGAGTTGGGAGGCGTCCTGAGGTCAACGCAATTCTCGCCTTGTTTCTTCAGGCTAAAGCCAACCGAGGCGTTGTGGACTGCATAGCGACTCACGACCTGAGACATCACAGTTAGCTAGAAAACAATATCCCACTTAACATAAGCAAGAATGCACGCTTAAATAGAGCACACAGAACATTGTCTAACTACCGGTAGTTGTAGGCGCTTCAATACAGGAGCTAGCTTCTTCAAGAGACAAAAACTTGGATCAATCTAGTTTCAATGTACACGGTTCCCCTCACATGAACATTTCATAACTCCTGCAACTATGCATGGCTCATTCATTTCGACAGAGGTTTAATCTAGCTCTTCCTACACTACATTCTGCAGCTCAGATAACTATGCCAGTTTTACAAGGTGCATTCAAGTAGTAACACATTCGATTTTTTTCAGGACTGGAAATAGTTAGAAACATGCGGTTTGTTTTAAAATACAGGTGCACGCTTTGTAAATGCGTAACAGAGATGGCAGCACTGTACTGCACACAGTACTGCAGCAGCGAAGAACTGTTGATGATACTTGAAATGGGGACGTTTTTATTACAAGAACAGCGTGTAATCATTCGTTTTCTCCATTTGAGTGCTGTGACCAAATTTCTAAGTATCAGTTCAAAATTAAATTATTTCATTGATATTGATTTAAAAGGAAACTACACACACTTCCGTGCACAACCAGTACAAGTTGGACATGCCATAATAACATACCAGAAAACCTCTTAGTTTTAGTGCTTCAAATAGCTCAGAGATGAAATAAAATGCGTCAGTCTATGGAAGACACTCAATATGATACACGCCATTTCTTCTCATACATATGAAGTACAAGAGAGATCTACATTAGGGCACTACCATAACACAATACAGTGGTACCTCGACATACGAATGTCCTAACTTACGAATGGTCATTTGGTTCAGATTTTCACCCATGGAAATCTGAACCAAAAACATTCGTATGTTGGGCGGAAATCTAAACCAAATGACCATTCGTATGTTAAATAATTCGTAAGTTAGGACATTCGTATGTCGAGGTACCAGTGTACATGGTATTTTGAAGGCAGTCGTCCAATAAGTCATATAGTTTTATAGCGAGAGAAAATGGTCCTGGTATACCCCCAACTGACAGCAAACTATCCTATGTTGTGCAGGTGTTATAAAATTGGGTTTTCAAGACAAAATCAAACAAAATCAAGTCAAAAGGAATGTTTGTAATTTATTTCTTAACTACCAGACGGAGTTGAAAAATTAAAATTTCACCTAGATGTTCTTTATGAACTTAAAATTAGCTGAGTTACCAGGGATACATTTCAGCTAGTAATATAACTACATATGAGTCTTGAGTAACCATGTATAGAGCACACAAATAGCATTTGCCACCATGACAGGCTCGAAGAGTAAATAGAAAAAGTAAGAACACGAGAATAAATCTGACAAAGATAATAAAGCAATGAACAATACAGGCACCCACCTCTGCAATTCGAGCATGTTCCTCTGCAGGACTGCGCAAAGCTTTTCTCCTGATGGAGACATTGTAGAACAAGTCCTCCACTGTGATCTGGGTGCCCTGGTTGCCCGCACATGGTTTGGCTGGAGCTTTGGGTTTTCCATCCAAATATATGCACCTGAACAATACAAAAGTTATTTTATGCAGAATTTTATACCAAGCACTCCATGCCACAAGGACAAAAATGCTTCCAGCTAAAAAAAATCTGTTGTGTATGGTACCAAAATCTCACAGTCAAGCTTCATTTAGTAGTCAACCTATGAAATGAGACCAAGAAAATATTAAAAAATAGATAATTAATTATGCTATGGGAATTTTCCTTTTTCTAACTTTGTAAAACAATTACTCAAAACATGTTTTGAAGATCTTCAGCTTTACGGCATGCAATGCCTCACATGTAACTGGACTAATACTGGAAATAAGATAAGCTCAATGCCTAAAATTTTCTTTTGAAATATTAATCATTACAAAATTTAAAATATCAATGTTAATGTTAAACATAAGCTATAATTGGATACTTGTTAATTGCCAATGCTCCACTGGTTTCAATATTAAAATGATGACCGGCTTTATGGATCAATTATTAAGATGTGATAACAAATGAATACATAAATTAAGTAATTTAAATAGAGACTATATACTCATTAGTAAAATAGGAAACCTAACATCAAAACATTCTCATAAAGAAATGGTCAATTAGATGCATTTCCATGTTTTTTGATGTATGATGCAGATGGGTTACTTTTGGAACTAATACTTTGTTTCAAATCAATCAACAAGACTAAGAGGTTACTCCTACACCCACAGAGACATGCCTTATGTTATGGCCACTCTTCCATTAACAACATTGGTACAGGTAAACTAATTTTGTGCATCGGTTCACATAGTTACAAATGTACATTTTTGTGGCCTTAGTAACAGTATTGGTATTAACAAGTATTAGCAATTCTCATGGTATCTATGCAGTTCCAAGATAGGATTGTTGACTTGGAAATCAGCCACAATTTGGTACAATTACATTCCTGAAAAACTATTCATAAAATATAGGGCTACAATGTAATGATCAAAAAATTTTCCCTTTCATCACTGGCTCTTAGGAAGTTCATTAAACTAACAACTTATTTCTTACTTTTCTAAATTCAATGCATAAAAACACATGAATTACAGGTTACACTTCATTTTAATCTATTATAATATACATGCACTGAAGAAATAAAATTTAAAATACAATTCAATAAAGAAACTTTCATGAAGTCAGTTGTACTCTATGGAGAAAAATGATTGCGTTTTCTAAAATAATTTTGCTCAAGGGTAATTTCTTCAGAAAAAGATCAAAGTTCTCAAACAAAAATGAGGAAATTGGACAGTAGTTGTATTTCTGCAGGTCTGTTACCATCACCCAGCAACACTAGAACATCACAGCAAAATTTATATTGAAGATAGCTGCAAATTTCAAAAATGCTAATGATAAAAATGATGGAAATTTAGTCCAATTAAACCACTCATATGTGCCATAAGATTGTTAATTAGAGACATAACATGAATGACATTACAGGAAACTTGTCCACACAACCAGACTTTAGAGGAAATTAAAAAATGCAGCTTGACTGTTCTCATTGATGTTGTACCTGTTTTTGATATGAAGCTGAAATGGAAACTCCTGAGACAACATACCAGCAAGTGTTTTATGAAATTGTACTCAAATCTCAATGTTAATGACTCACTTCCAAGCACAAGGATCATCTTTTGTTTTAGTAAGGATGGAGAGGTGTGCCACATGGCTGATGGATGCTAGGGCTTCTCCTCTGAAGCCATAAGTGTTGATCTGCTGCAAGTCACTGAACTCCTTCAGCTTACTGGTTGTGAAGCGCTCACACACTATGTCCAGGTCACTCTTGCGGATACCTTCAAGATTGCAAACAGATATGGATTAGGTGTGCAGAGCAAAGAGAAACTTTTTTCAACAAATATACATTTACAAACTTAAAAAAGAGAAAGCCCATAATGAAAGCAACCTAAGCAGAAATTAGAACTATACTATGTCTTCTACTTAGGCAAGTTATCATGAACTATTAGTGTGAGTCTCAGAAATAGTACCAAGATCAATTTACATATAATACATCTAAAAGCATTGTCAGTAACTTTTGTAATAAATATCTTTAACTTATTAAGGGTAATGTGCACACTGGTGGGGCATAAATTTCATCAAATATTTGCACACCCTTTATGTGTCAATAAATTTTCTTGAGATGAATCTCACCAGTGCCATTATCTTGAATTTGTAGAAGTTTGAGTCCACCTTGCTTCACAGTCACAGAAATCTGGGTGCTCTTTGCATCCAAACTGCAGATGAGACAAAACAAGAATCAAAATTATCAATATGCAAAAAAGTTACAAATATTTTGATAGATACAAGGCCAAAAATATAATGCCAAAAAGAAGTCAGCTTCATATTACATGTGAAGCCAAGTGACTGCATTCTTTCATTCAGTTTGTTGGTCCAAATCATTTGCTACTACACAATATGTATTTGTGGTAATAAATTTGTGACTTATTCCAGCTATGGTGCAGTCACTGTCTGCATTATATTTATTTCTTGCAACACATAAATGAAATGACATATTCCATGTACTACAGCCTACAATTTAAATGTTAAGCTACAAGCAATTGCATATTGTAAAAAAATTGAAATTAAACAATAAAATACCAGTTAATAAAACCAACAAAAGCACCAAAACAAGGATAGTGAAAATAACACAATAGAAGGAATCATATATGATAAAAAATCAAAGTTTTATTCAATAACAATTAAGAATGTAGCTACATACTGCAGCTCAAATTTAACTTTTGTGTAAAAGCTTTTCTAAGAAAGTGAACACAACAATACAGCTTTTTAATTCTATAACCACCAGCTTACTTTTTGACTGAACAAAACATTATGTAAATTATCACATCTGTAAACAATTTTGCTCATCTTTTGAATGAAACATTTGGAATGCAAGACTGAAGTAAATAATTTATAATGTACTTCAGAAATGCCTGCCATTAAAAAAGGTTCAAGAGTGCTATAGGAAAAATTATTAACAAGTATGAATTCTCATCAAACCAAACTTGACAAATTTTAGTATTTGTATGAACTAGCCCTAGCATTTTATCCTCCAATTGAGGGGTCAATAATTTTGTTACTTTTGTGAGAAGAAAATGTTACTTACAGAAGAAAAGCTTCTCAGGTCTCATACATAGAAATGATACATATACATATCAAACATAAAAGCAATATAAAGAAGCACAAGAGCTACTCACTGCAACTACCAGCAACACAAAAGAGCCAATTCTCCACATGAGTCATTAGTCCAGATGGCACACTATGCCATTGCCTACTAGGATACCATGTATGCTAGCAGCTACACACCAAAAAATATTTGAATGTTTGTATAAATGAGAAATAAATGTTTCAAATACATATATTTATTGTATAAAATAAAATACCTAATTACATACCAGTTTTCAAGCATTTCCTTGAGAGCATTGGCAGGTCGCTGGACTACTTCTCCTGCAGCAATGCGATTCACAACAGCCTCATCCAGTCGCTGGATCACTCCAGCTTCTAAACAACTACTACTCATGTCAGCAGCACCAACTTGTGCATCCAAGTCCAGTGAAACCTCAGCTAATTTCTGCACAACACAACATAAATTAGTGTCATAAATTGAAAATGTAGCTCTTAAATGAATAATAAATGACAAAAATAAAAAATGAGCAAGCACACAGTACTTTAATATTAATGATTTCTTGAATCATTCTATTGACTTAACATGGTTGGAACTGAAAAAATTCCTACATTTTTTTGAAGCCATAACACTAATTGGCTTGCATGTATGGCCATGTTACTTTCTGCTGCTGAAATTAACTACATTAATCAGAAACAATACTTCAGAAACCTCAGCAAAACAGTTTGTGTTGAATGCATCAGAATATTTCAGGCTATTGTATTCTACCTTAAATTTAGAATGAACTCGAACTACACAAAATCTTGTACCTTCAATGGGCTTTATTTTTAAAACTACAATGAGTAAAGAAAGAAAGCATCAATCTGGAAGACAAAGCAATAACATTAACATTATGATGTAAATTTCAGTATTATGAGTTGCACAAGAACATATGCAACAATGCTCACCAGATTAAAACTTGAAAATGAACCATCAGAATTACTTGCTGAGCAGTTTTTCTATTCATATTTTGAATTAGAAATTGTATAGAATTGCTATGAAGTGTTAGTATAGTAGTAATAAATTTTTATAAAGTTTCTTCCTGTACTTATTTTAACTTCTACTTCAGGAAATTGATTTTGACTAGTTAACTTGAGACGGATTTTAGAGAAAAGAAATCAGTTTTGGTCGTTGAGACTCTCCAAATAATCTTTACTGCCAGGGGTTGTCAAGTATTTAAAATTCTTTGCTTAACTATAAATTCTCCAATCACATAGTAGGCTAGTTTAAACTAAATTAATTCTCTAATCACATAATAGGCTAGTTTACACTAAATTAATTCTCTAATCACATAATAGGCAAGTTTACACTAAATTAAGGAAAAAATATTCAGATAACACATTTCCTACAACTTTTAGGTAGTAATGCTGCATCACTGAAAAGTACACCTGCAAAGTAGAATCTTTAATTTCTTTCATTAATAAAAACATTTTTATCCTCAAGAGACCTAACTGTGGGCCACATCACAGGAAATGCAGAATGTGTGAAGGTTCCTTATCTAAAATCATGACAGAAATTCTAAAGGAATTTTAATATGAAAACATATATATAAGCTAATAAACAAATATTTTATGATACATATCTATAAATCAAAGATCCTTCTATTATGTTGAACTAAATTTTCTTCAAAATGAAATGTATAAATCTCAAAAAACTTTAGCATCAAAAAATATAAAAGAATTTTAAAAATCTACATTAAATAAAGCATAAAAAGTTACATGCTTATGCACTATATATGAAGTAAATAAAACTAAATTTTAAGGACTCTGCTGGATAAACTAGTACTATCATCCTAAAAAAATTAATCAAAAGGTGTACAAGCTTTGTAAACACACTAAATAAAAGTCACTAAGTACCTAATGACCGAGCAAACGCTATTATGTAAATTTTCCACTTTAACTTGTTCTAACTAACATAAAATTAATTCTTTCATTAGAAAAAATCACAGGAATTTTTGAAGAAAATTCCTTGTTATAATTGAAGTAACTCTAAGCATCTTCATAGATGAACTGATAAATGCTTTCCTCACAGAGAGCAACTTTGTCTCGTTGCTGTTACATTTCCACTGCCCAGTCATTCAATTTCCCAACGGATAGATCGCCCATATATTCTCTTGTAGACTTTTCCCAATGTTCCCTACCTCTTACTGCACATAATGTTTCCCAGCATGTCTACTACCCTCAACTATTTTACTCTGATGCGCCTTTTCAATATCCACACATGCCAGACTCCCATTCAACCCTGCACACCGTGTCGTCCAAATTCCAACACCCACGGCCCCAAATACATAAAGAGACGGAGACACGGCTGACATATGGTGAATACACACTATGGACAAATTTTGACTAAAAAAGCTGGTCAAATACATATTTTTCACATTCCCCTATTATAGCATGATATGCTAAAAAATAATCTCACTGTATAAGACTGAAAACTACGCTTACATGCCTTAATTTTTATTTCAATAGACATCAAAATATCCGCTTCATATGTGTGTTCGAATAAAGTGGAAATAAATTATGTGGTCTGACGTTGCTAGTTGTAGATTCATTGCAGAAGAGTGTAGAGCCATAAACTGCACTCAGTGCGGTGGTTTCAAACTTTTTCTTCTTCAGGCACTGTTGTTAATACTGAAGCCTAATAGTTGCAACTCTACGGTATTTTATAATACGAGTTCGCTTACCTCTGTTTGCTTTGTTCTTCAGTCAGTGACGGTTTGCGTGACTAATGTGCATCCTCCAACCGTGCTTAATGCAGACACGACAATTGTGACACACCATCTTTATTCAAGTGACAAGTATCCGTATCCTAGTGTGAGTAACTGAATCTACTTAGCTTACTATTCTACGAGTATAGATCTCCACGACAACGAATACTTCCAACGCACAACTAGTACTCCAACCTGCACCCGAGCCTCTTCTCGCTTGCACCAATACACAACCACCACACGACGCTAACGCGCAACCAACTGAGGGGTGCTCCACTGCTCAACCGGCACCCCTCGCAGATGTAGGCGTCACTATTGAGGTGCCAACTAGCAATTTATACATTATGCCGATGGTACACTTACGATTTTACAAATTATTAAAGTACACTACATACAAAAATGCGACAAATAAGTCATACATCCTAAGATGGTGGCATTAAAATGAAAAATCATTATATATTTTATGTATACGGTAAAGGAATAAAGTGGCTTTTTTCTAAAAATTTTCTTTGTTACTCCTTTCGTTACACCTTAATTATCATATGTATTTTTTTCATTCTCAAGCTTAACATTACTTCACTGATTCAATAGTAGACATCGTTTTCACATTACCAACTATAGAATATCGACATCGACGATAAAAGGCTAAATAATAAGGTATTTAAAAATCAAATGTATCACATTTAACGCATCAGCTTCAATTGAAATAAGTTTTGTCGATATTATTGTCTCAAGAAAGGCCCATCAGCCATGTAAGATGCAAAAACATTTGTTCTGTCTATGGGAAGAATATTGTGAATGTTCAGAAATGCCAGCAATACCAAGTGAAAAACATTTGCCTAGTTTTCATTGGGAGGTTTTCATCTCAAGATAGTTCACGTTGAGGTCAACCAAAGTCAAGTGATAAATAATACAACCCCTTAAAGATCCTTAAGATGAAACAAATTTAGTGAACCACGACCAATGACAGTTTTGCACACTCATAACATTGTTCCCATAAATGAACAAATGTTTCTTGCATCTCGTGAGGCTGACGTGCCTTTCTTGTATTCATAGAGCATACAATATCGCTGACGCTCTTCATCGACAACAATTTCTTGAAGGTTTAAACAATAAAATTTATCTAAATTTAGGAATTATTATCTATGAAAAATTTACTCAGATTCTATTTCAATTAATAATCGAAGGGCTCTTAGGAAGAACAAAACACGTATAGGAAAAATAGACATTACTTTTTTTCCAATCTAATACTTTCAGTGGATGATAGAAGACAAATTTATGTTTAAATGAGGACAAAGCGCATTAAAATCTACTCATTTTAACACCGACTTGTTAAAATTTAAAGTCAAGGTTGAGGATTTAAGGCCTACGCTGTGTAGTCCTGTCTAGTGCTTCGCAATAAAAAAGGCTAAATGTATGCATAATACTACTTTTGGCGTATACTCTAATACAGTAAATGAGGGAGTTTTTTGATCTTAGTTATTATCTAATAATTAACATCATGACTTTGCCTCTAGGCTGAATAAGTTTGTGATGAAATCAGGTCTAGGTACAAAATATTCAATTACCTTTGTTTTGTATATATATATATAAGAATAAATATCTCTCGAGGAAATAATTCCTACGGAAAAACTGATGATCGAAAGGACGAAGAATTTGAAAATACAACACAACATTGTAAATATTTATTTTTTTGTGTTTATGAAGAACACACACATCAGTACCGGTAAAAACTATAGAAAGTTGTATATATTAGTACGAATACTATACCCAAAAAGGAAGTTTTAGAATTGATACATAACGTATGATCACGGCGGATAATACGTTCATTCTTAGAGCAAAAGAAAACAATGCAAATAAACTAAATATTCCAAACAAATAAACGAGCCTAACTTTTGAAAGATCTTTCTTCCACGAAACTTGGATGTCAATTTCTTTCGTTTAATTATTCATACAATTCTAGGTCTCATATTGTTTACTTGTTAATAAAAGACTACACCTTCCAAACAGCAGAAATCAGAAATTTGGCTAAAGATAATTTTAACCATTAATCGTTTTTTATTACAACTGGCAAATTGTGATGATGGGAGCTGGGTTAATAATTTTTTTTAAGAACCGGTTATTAAAACGAAGTTGGAACAAGTTCACCCAAAAAACTGTTAACAAATAGAAATGAAACATAATTACACTCTAATGCTTTTTGCAGCCTTTGTTCTTCGAACATTTTTTTGATGCTTTTGCTTCTCCTGGAGACTGGAAAGCGAAAGCTGCCACCGAAACTGAGTTGACGCAGCTCCGTCTCACGCAAGCCAGCAGCTCGATGTACTGCAACAATGTTGAGTTGAAGAGAACATATACTTATGAAAAGATTAGAGACAGCTGAATACTATTTTAGACAGGCACAAAAAAGCGAATGTCTGTAGGATAGTGCTAAACCATGACATGAGACGCAGTAGCTTAAGTTGGTTGTACTAGAGTTTTGCACGTACAAGTCTTGTTCTAGTACGCGTTTATTATAGCACAGTGGTTGATTTATATTTTTAATATACTAAAACCATGAATTTTATTATTAGAATATTTACTAACTGGTCTACCTGTTAATTAATTACGGTAGATGCACCATGAGATGGTCTTTTAGATGACTTACCAGACTTTTTTTTAAACCGTGTGGGATAGAAGTTACCTTGAGGTTAGAGGGCTCCGGGCAGCTCCTGACGGCGGCGGCGACGGTGGTGGCGAGTGGCGGGTTCCAGTTGAGCTTGGCCTGCGCCTTACCTGCTAGGGCTTCTCTGTTGATTGTGTCGTTCAGGCCCAGCTGTTCATAAGCCAGAGTTCTTATTATTAAATGAAAATGATATCTTACTTAGCTGCTTCTTCCAACTGATCGTTCAGAACAAAGAGACATTAAAAATCTTTGTTTCTATGGTTAAGCTATGGTTAATTGTTTTGTCAACTGCAACTTGACGGTAGTCAATTCATGATAAAATAACCGAGCTTCTGTTATGGATTTCTCAGTGAACAGTTATGCGTAATATTTTGTTGTGACTCACGTATCATAGTTCGACACCCATCCTGTGTTTTTGTATTAATAAAATACAGTGTATAGCAAGACTGTCAAATACTTCCTGAATTTAAAGATATATATGAGAAATGTGCTTGAAAGATGCAGTTTTAAATTTCCAAAGAATGCGCTGAATATTGTACAAATTGTGGAAAAGATCGCCAGTAAAGTTATGGTAAATACAGAAGATTTCGGTCAATTTAAAGTACGCAGAGAATAACTTCACAAAGCCATTGACTGTGATAACAATTCACATCATTAGTGTACAGCTCAATATTTAAGTTACTCGGGCTGTGGCTGAGGCATGACTGGGAACAATACACCCCGTCATTTACATGCATCACATTCGTACCGTTGTGTATAGATGTTGTGTTTATGCAGTAGAAGTTACTATGACTATGCTCACCAGGCCAGCATTCATGAGGAGACAGCGACGAAGTTTGAGAATGACCTCTGTGTCGTTGCTGACGCGGTCAACGATGCTCTCAGGGTGCCCAGAGCTGAAGGCGGGACCTGGACGCCATGGTCAGTTATGATGTTTTACTTTACATTCTTTGCTATTCATTTCTACTAAGTATACAGTCACATTTATATTGAGTATAACTGTAATTTATTTCTGTGAGGCTATGTTCTAATGTACTTTTGAACGAAACGAATTGGTTGTAAAAACTTTAAGGAATGCATCACTTGACTCTACACGAGGAAAGTGTTTTTTTCCCAATAGGAGGTAGAAGAAAATGTTTTTCGAGTACGTGATTACTAAAATCAACTAGAATTAAAACTCTTTTAGTAGCTTTTTTTCGAAAAAGATCCTTTTAATTTTAAATATCAACTGCAGTCTTTTGCTTCTTATTACTCTCTGCATTAGGAATATTTTCGTTAGGGAAAATAATTCGTCTACTAATGATCGAATTGACCTCAAAGAGAGTGAATTGAAAAGATGTAACTGTATTAAATATCTTCATGAAAAGTCGTTGGTTACAAAAAATTTCTCTGGAATTCAGGATTGAAATTCTAGCCTGAATTATGTAATAAAGAAGATGTTGCCAAAGAGTACACAACGGAATAATTACAATGCAAGACAAATTAACATAGATTACCTACTGACTCGACACTCTTGGAAGGAAAATATTAGAGCGAATAGATAACAAGTATACAAATATTTTATGAAGAAACTTAATCTGATACAAACCTATAGCAGGAATGATTTGGGTCTTGGGAATGGAGAGCTGGGTAGCACAAGTGAAGATGCCTCCCACAGGTCCTCCAGAGCCCTGCATGAGGGAGGTGACAGGCTGACACTTCATGAGGCGTACGTTACACTCCGCAGCAGGCACATCTGCGCAGTCACCTGTACCTGCACAGGTTGGACAGGCAAATGACTAATTCCGAAGGATAAGAACCCTTATCATAGAGACGTTCGGAACGATTGGTCAATGTAACTCTGCACTTAGTTCGTGATAAATATTTAGGTTTGGATTCAAAGCAGAGATTCCTATTTTTCGGATGTTTTACCACAGTCATTGTTAATCATCAGGTCTGAACTAGCGAAAGTTTTGAAACAATATGGTCGTTGTTCAGTTTTAAGGTACATTTATCTTCACGCTAACACAGCATTCAATTAGCCTATGTCAAAGTCCCTAGATAGTGTCGCTCGTTTATGGTTTAAGGAAAAGCTCTTAACTCTTCATCTTCTGTGTACAATAGTGCAACATATCATGCTCTAGTAGAACAAATGGCGAGACGATATTATGCACTAAACAAGTTATCCAGGAGAAGTGATGATGCAAGGATTTCTGGTGGAGTGTAAAATGTGCTCTGGAGATGAGACAGACACGAATTACGGTTACGTACGGCTATCGGATATGCTACAATGTTATTAGTCAATTTGAAAGCACAAATTTGAAAAAAATACACAATCATGCTTTTCCAGCTATAAAAAATACGAACATTCTTCGGAGAGCTAATAGATTCGAAGAAAATTTTATGACAAAAAGGACATTTTCTGACATTTATTACATTGCACTGCAGTACACTGAGCGACAGGACTACGATAATGTCAGAGCCAACAGAGGACACCCTAAATATAACTGTCTATCACCAATAACGGCTGACTTCATTCTAAGAAAGACTGACGAAACATTCATTCAAAATCATAAATAATGAAAAAAACACTAACCATATTTATCTTGTAGCGTGCACCATGCTTTATGTCCGTTAGCAGTTCATAAGCCAGATAAAACTATAAAACCAGAAAGTTCCGAACTCGTCAAAGCTTTTTTATTTTATCTTGTAACATAGTCTGATAAGGTAAAAATGCCATTCGTACAGCGGCTAAGTCTACGAGATTACGGCTAAGTCTACGAGATTACTGTGAGAACAACATACAAGGAAATTAAAACGCACATGTTTGCAGTACCAAGTCAAGTGCTACTCGAACCTTTGACTGCGTCAGACGGCATGAGTTGAGCAGCAGCGAGCAGAGAGCTGTTCCAGTCACAGAGATGATACCCTAGGACTATGCCCACGACAATCCAAGTTAGTCGACACAAAAGCAGCATTTCCGGGTTGTCTGGAAAGAGAGAATAGAATGTTATTAACAGTGAAATTTTGGGGATTAATGAAACAATTCCAGCTAAAAGTTCCTGTGGAACTTTAGAAACGAAGGTAGAGCTTTTGTTCTTTTATAAAAAACTTTCAGAGCCACATTTTGTAACCCTCCACAAGGGACACAGAACCATTTACATATTCAACAAAATAGTGTGAAAGTTCAAACCTAATCTTAGAGGCTCCGTTAATAATTGGACGATTATTCACAATAGCTTATTAATCGTTATCGTTAAATAAAATAATGTTACAGTTTTACGTACCATGCTCATTTGATTTGAACATTAAATTGAAGGTGGGACTGTAAAACCTACCTCTTACTCTCCGAATATAAATCCCGATAAGTAAAATTTTTTGTAAGTTTACCAGTTCCATTCAACGTTAGACTCGAAGGGATCGTGTAAATAATTTGTTCGTTATGTTATGGGAAAACTAAGTGAATCAAGAATATTATTCAAATTTGATTTTTAATAGCGTTCTGCAGGGAAAATATTCAAAATGAACAAGTGAGGGTTCAGAATGAAGACACAACTGCCATGAGTGATTTTGATCAAAATAATTTTTACATTTAGATGAGCTAATGCTCACCTGCTCCTACTGATACGGCGTCTCTGAAGCAAATGAAAAACACCAGCAGAGGCAGGAGGTGCGTGACGTGGCTGTGTCAGATTAACAGTGAGGCGTGAGACAAATCCGACATGTCGGACTGACATGAGACAAGCTGCACGTGGCCACGACCACACGACGAGGATTTCAGGCTTAACTGCAGCAGAAACACTAGAATGAATACGGTACGTTTCTGGTATATCAATCCATTATTAGTTTGCTGTGAATTTTTTGTATTGTGATTTCAGTGCCGCAGGCTCAAACAATTCATTTGTGGAAATGCTATAGCATTTTAAATGATGATTATTACTTTTATTATACAAATTTATAAAATGCTAGCCAAAGAGACAAATATCTCAGCAACAAATGGTCCAGTTTATATGAAAATTGCGTGAATTTGTTGCACGCTTGAAAGAAAAATGAGTTTTTTCATTGTGGATTTGAAAAATAGTCGAAATTTATGTTACACTAGTTAAAATTTGTAGTTAAAACATTTACGATTTCACTTTGTAAATAATTCTTGCGTTTCTGATCAGTAGATGAAATAATTAATTCACAGCAGGCGTTTCAATTCTTTATTCCAATGACGAATGCTCATTTCGTTGTTTTGCGATTGAATGCACTGCCAATTTCGAGGTCTGTTCATCTTTGCCAGTCAGAAATTTAAAATACACAATTTTCTGTGAATCGTAATCAGTAAAAACCTCATTGCAAAAGTGCAAAAGTTTAACAGTCAGTTAATTGGACATCAATTATGCATTCTAATTTCAAGTAGGTCATTGATTCCTTTGTACACCAAGATTGGTAAGAGGATGTCAACTTTGACTCAGAATTCATTTCTATAAAACATCAGCCAAAATTGGAAAAAAAGTCTAGTGAATGGCTACTACAATTATCTACTCTTTCCACGTGACATATACAATATTTCATTATGAATGCGACTTGTATCAAATAGTATAACCAGCATGTATGAGCACATATAATACAAAAAAAAATAATTTTCGTAAAGTTTAACACATATGTTCAAATCCAACACAAAAATGCAGACTAACAAATCGGAAGTGGAATGCATTTCTTATAAAATTTTTCTTAAAACTTTCTCTCGTGCATTAGAAGAATAAAGTTCGCAAATTTCTAAAGTAATGTCTGGAAATACATAGTTTAGCTGCTCGGAATGTCCTGATTTTAGTGTCGTTAAATGGTAGAGTATGTCGTAGAACCATTATAGGTTTTTAGTCTTCTATTGAAGGTATTAAAAAAATACATTATTATTTGCAATAGTAATAATTCTGATAACTTTTGAAGCCATAATATTTCGATTTTCGTCGCCTTATGTGAAATGACCTGAAGCAACATTAATAAACTCTAAGTCTACGCAATCTACAACGAGTATTTGAATTAACCATGACGCCCTACTTTCAAATAGAATGAAGTTGTGCCGTACAGTAAATACAAAAATAGTTTACCTCTCTTTCTTTGAAAATCACCAAATTTATTTAGATATAACAATACAATTGAACGACTTGCATCACTACTTTCAGTACCTCGTGAATTATGTATATCAACACTTAGATATAATGATCAAAGTTTTCCTGTCTCCATGATGTTTTAAATAAGGAAATCCTCTAATACTACACCGTGCATACACGAATTTATGATCTCAACGCCGATATTAAATCTTAGAGACACATGAAACCGGTTCGATAAAAATGTAGTCACCAATAGAAGAACCAATAATAATAAACGCAAGCAACAAAACGTAACAAAATATTTGTGAGCATACAACAAAATACACGATCGAAATTTTTTCAGTAACTCTGCCTCAAAAAATATTAAACAAGGTCTTTGGGTATTTAAAACCAATTAGTAATTATGCTTGATTGTGAGTTTCATAATGAAGTACAGAAAGTCTTGAGAAAACATATTTTGAAGGTTCAACTTTCATTTCTTCTAGTCTAGTGAGTGTGTGACATCCCGATTTTTTCTCAAATTTGTGATGATTGTTAAACATAGTTTAGCAATATGCAAACCACGATCATGATTATAAAAAATGCTGACTTTCACAAGTTTAATAAAGCATTTTATTTATTGAGCTTTTAAAAATTCTATCCATTCCATTACACCGTACTGAATTATCATTTTATGAAGCTAAAAGTATTTTTTCTATGTCATCAATGACTGGAGAATTAATAATCCTCACTAAATCGGGAAATATCAGATATATCATCTTTGAATGTTTTTCTTGGCGTTCATGAACGAACAAAAAATTTGTTTAGAAAACAATCTGTTGAACACGTAGATTTACACCAAGTTTAAAAATGAAGTGGTCTTTAACGTTTGAAGAAAGAAATATTGATGAATTAAAATAAAACTACTACATGTGAAATAATTGTATGAAAAACGAGCGGTACATTCGCTGCTTCACTATCCTTTCTCGTCAAAAGCTAGAAAATTATCGAATGAAGTTAAGCGCTGAATTGCGGAAGATATAATATATATATATATATATATATA
>VCRD01005185.1:0-16047 GCA_006783055.1 Trinorchestia longiramus
CGACATTTTTGGTAGGAGGCTTTGTACGTTGCCAACCAGTATCTTCAGTTGTCCTAGTCTATTATCGTGTTGTGATAATGCGGTTGGAAAACAAAAGATTTTACAGCGTCTAAAATTTATTTCTAGATGAAAAGTACGCACTTTTCAGCTTTCTAGACATCAGATTTTAAAAATTTTGAAAAATAATCATCGGTACAACTTCCGCCTTTTCTAATGGAGTTTCAGTTACATTCACTGAAAACAAAAGTAATTTCGGGGTACTTTTTCGCCAAGATTTTCACCCACAAATCGTAAAAATGATTTCTGGTGTGTTTACGAAATTTTCTCACGCCGGTAGCCGTCGTGTATTTAACGTACTCTGTGAGAACTGTTAACATCGAGCAATGCTGCTATCTGTTGTGCACTTTTTAGTGTATCAGCTTTGTTCTTTGGTCTTCCGTTCGTCAGTTCCTTCACCGATCTGCCATTTTGGCTTACCAATCCATGGTTTAGCGAGCTCGCTGAGGTTATTCTGAAAACAGATGATGTTATACTCGTTTTATTTTAGATCCTGCCTAATTCGCATACTACTATTGCTAAGACATTTGTCTCATCAGCATTATTCTTGTTTTTATATGTTATTAATTTTACATTTCAGTGAAAATATGAGGGTTTTGTATTATTGACAGATGTATTTCCAACACCTTAGGACTTTAATTATAAAGGATTTGAAAACGCAATGTTAATCGTAACATTAAACGATTTTTCTTTTTCTTTCTTTCTTTTTTAATTTTCTTTTCGACAGTAGTGATTTTTGTGAATGCGGAAGCTACATTCACAATGCTAAACACACAAAGTTGAATAAAAAACAATCTGCATGTAAGTATGAACTATTCTCCAACGATCATCATTTAAAAGCACTTTGTAATATTTTTAATTTGATGTGAGACTTTCCGTTGACATCTGGCGTATCAGATGTTGCCGTGGTCAACTTTTTTTACTGTCACTAATTAAAGATGAGTGCAAACATACGCTAGGAGGCACCAGGAGTTTAAAATTCGCTGCTGGGTCGTTATCAGCGTTCTAATTTATATCCTATCATTCTAAGGAAAAGTTCTAAGATATGTGCAGGGTGGCCCATAAGTAAGGTACCTTTTTAAAATTATATATTATTGCTATAAAACTAAAAAAGGTAAAGAGATTTGGTTAATTCAGAAGGAAAGAAGAGATTTCAAAGTTGAATATAAATTTATAAATAAAACAATAAAATACCTTTAACTGTGGAATACAATATCTTTTAAATGACCTCCGTTATTAGTCAAACAGTGGCGTGCTCTTTCAATGGTGCTGTTCATTTCTTTTATTAATGTCTCGGTGAAATGTTGTTGATCTCTTGAATGATGTTTAGTTTCAATTGCTGTAGAGTATCATGTATTTCAATGCCAATATTTTCCTTTAAGTATTCCCAGAGAAAAAAATCAGGAGCACTTGGATCTGGATATCGAGGCGGCCACGGTATATCACCAGAACGAGAAATTATTGTTTGGAAAAATTGCTTTAAACATCTGCATTCTTTCTTTCGCTGTGTGCGCTGTAGCTCCATCTTGTTGGAAAAAGGTAATCTCTGTGTTGTTATCTTCAATTTCAGCTATTAAATATTCTTGAATTATCTATCTGTACAGGTTTCCATTAACACAAATTGCATCACCATTAGCATCTTCAAAAAAAAATATGGTCCAATGATCCTCGAAGACGTGCTGCCACACCATACTGTTACTTTAACTGAGTTAAGTGGACGTTCATGAATTTCTTTTTGGATTTTCTGAAGCCCAGAATCTGTAATTTTGCTTATTAACAAAACCATTTAGGTGAAAATGTGCCTCATCAGTTATTATTAAATTCTTTTCAAAGTTTTCATTTTCTGCAAGCTGCAGAAATCTATTTGCAAAATCTAATCGCTTTTGCTAGTCCGTAGGATGGAGTTCTTGAGTTAATTGAATTCTATATGGATGATACTTTAGATCTTTTACCAAAATACGTTGCAGTGAGGTACGTGACATTCTCAGTTGAATTGAACGTCTCCTAGTAGACGTTTTGGGCCGATCAGCAACACTTGTTGCAACAAGCTGAATTGAAGCACCAGTTCGTATGGTCCGTGGCCTGCCACAACGTTGTCTGTCTGCTGTTGTCCCAGTTTCTCTAAATTTCAATACCAGTTTTTTATGCACTTCTTCGAAGGACTTCTTCTAATACCATCAATAATCCTGTAATTTCTCTGAACTGCAGTAACCGAACAATTACAACGTAAGTAAAGTTCAACTATTTTTTGTCGTTGTTCCATTGCGTAGCGATTCATTTTGGGGGGTGGATTTTATGAAGTTTTTGGGTAATATGTTGTGATTGTCGATAGACTTGATACGCTGGTAGAAACTTGGAAATCTCCTCATTCATTCTGAATTAACTAAATCTTTTTACCATTTGTAGTTTTATAGCTATAATAATTTTAAAAAGGTACCTTACTTATGGGCTACCCTGTACAATAACGCACGATTTGTGGCTTACAAAAATATAATTTTATAATCGTTTTATATTTTGCTTGCCACTAAATTTCTGTTCGGTTGCACTCAGTTTGATGACCTCGAAGTGGTGGTTTGGAAGTGAGTGATGAGTGTGTGTTGTAGTGTGATTTTTTCCACTTATTTCTTGCCGGTCAGTTCTCTCACCATGAAAGTCCAGACGACGCTTTATTCTGTCTTATGTTTCCAAGGGAAGAAAAACAAGAGCAGTGTTTGTACCTATGTTGTCTGTGAAATATTAAGTATTTGTTGACTTCTTCATATCGTATCATTGATACATCACAACACTTCTGTTTTTCTTCGAAACTTTCCCTCTTTGATGGCTTTCAAAGTTTCTGGAAAAAGTAAAGTTAAGTACCTTAGAATTTTTTTAGATAAATATCAACTAATCATGTTTTTTTTCTCGAAATGATCGATATTTCAGAACTCTCCCTTTAATACAAGTTGTGCCAAGTGGGATAGTGAGTCAGATTCACACTTGATTAAGCAGCCCCTACCGCGCTTACTTTAAAATTATTTCTGTTTTTAATTATACAATTTAACAACCTCGGATTTGGCACACATTTTTTTGACATATTCCTCAAACTGTCTGTCCGGGTCCCTCATGCATGCATGCCTACAGTGACTTTCCTTAACACTTGCCCTCGTGTTCCCTTGTTTCCCTCTTCAGGCATCGAGGGTCAGGGAGGAGTTCCCTCGATTCGGCCTCTGGAGACCCTCCACAACGCTCTCTCTTTCCGCCAATTGGACGAGTTTCTGCGCCGCATTACGCGGTTCCCCCGCTCTACTCCACTCTCTTCTCCACCCAAGACATCCCCTCGGCAGCAGTTTCCTCCCCACCCTCACCACCCTCGCCTCCATCTGGGTAAAATTGCAGCAAAAACCACAGACGGACAACCTTCAGTTCCTTCTCCGTCGTCGGCTTCCAGTAAGTATTGATGCCTCTTCATTTACGCACGTGTATTTTTTTTATTAATTTCCCTACTATTCTTATTCTTCAGTCATTTGTTTATTGTTTTGGTTCACTCGTTTCGTCTTCATTTTGAATCTTGCATAAAAATCATGAATAATGGTTAGGGGTTAATTTTTTAGTTCATTGTGGTGAAATAAACGGTCGTGTACACTCATACAGATGTATTCTGTGCAATCACCTGTAAATGCATGTAAAACATACCCAGAAATACTTGCACATGTCAATTCAGCCACATACTTGAACGGACTCGTGTGCATGCTTGCTCTTAGATACTTGATTGACGTACAAGCAGAAAAATTGAGTTACGTGGTATCCCTCATATCTCTGACGAGTTCTGTAGCAATAGTGGGCCACCACTCTGGCAGTGAGTTATCAAAAATTCGACTTGAATAATTTCATCACATGAAGACAGCAAGGTCAAGGCGGCTATGATTCACTAATTATACGGGAGAAATGTTGCCTTAATCACAGCATCTATTCTCACTCATCCCACTTTCCTTAAACTCTCTCACTTGTCCTCAATTCGCTCACTCACAGCTTCATCTAGCCTTCAGCCATAAGATTTAATATGAAGCCTATTATTTAATATTAGGTTCATAAAACCATCACACGGGTAAATTTAATCAATCGCAGTGGTCCACAAAAACCAAAGCAGTGGTCAACACTAATAAAAAAAAGTCCCAGAGACCCATGAAACCATCACAGGCCACAAAATCATCAGAGCTTCTCATCTAAAAGAAATACTCTCCCATTAAACTCTTGAGCAGGGATAAAAACTGTAATTAAACACTTTACAATTTCTTATTCTCTTCTCCCAAAATGTTAAATACTGCCAGGTGCTTGGACAGACCTTAGTTGCTTGTGGGTCTAATAATCACGTATAATAACTATCACTGAACGCTTTGACCTGTGATTTTGTGGTTTATAAAACGATGTGATCTTCAATACGTGGTTTAAAATCTGTCATCCCTCGCGAGTGTCGTGTGCCTTGCCTGAAGCTTCCTATAAAACCCTCAAATTCATTTCACATTCATTACTTCATTTGTAGTGCTACCCCTTGTAAATATTATGAACGAAAAAGAAACTTTAATTCAAATATATTATCTAGAACATGTGCAGTCATGTGTTTTTCAAATCATAATGCTCACATGTTCAGATTAATGATGCAACTCTCAGCGAATGTTCCCGTCTTCTGTAGTGCGACATGAAATGAAGGCTCGTAGGACAGCTAGATAATTTTCATATAAATGATCGTAACCTGATCCCCTTCGACGCAAGCAAGAGAAATCGAGTGCTGCGTCGAGACTCGAACCAGGAACACCCGCATGACATACACGACATGAGACTTGGGTATCGATCCAAGAATAGGGCAAACGGCTCGTTCCTATTGCCTTATTCAATTCTATTCTAAGTGGGAGTCACACATTTCGAGACGGACCACTTTGGCGGCTGGTACGCCAATAGCGTTTTACATTAAATAAATATCCTGTTTGGTGAGGGGTTTCTTTCAACGCACCAAATGTAACGTTATTTAGGTTTGAGTAGAATTTTTCAACGCCTCTTTCAAGAGATGATGTGAGTGAGGTATCATTGGTCCAAAATAACATCCCTAAACAACTTAGGGTGCATCTGAAGTATCGTTTCTTTCCTACTCACAACTCAGTCGAAAGCACTTGTAAAATCTCAACGTAGATTGGATTTGAAGGATATACTGTAATTTTTTCATTCCTTTTAAAGTTTGCCACGTTCATGATACATAGAAGCCGTTGAGGCTTACAGCAAAGACCATACCTAGTAGGCTAATTGTTATCTCGATGTATAATCTCATCTAAAGCTGGCACAGTTCTAGCGCTGGACTTCTCATGATGTAGTTGTTCACCTAACGAGAGAAATACACTAAATACCATTATTTTAAATAGCGAACGTGTAATTTCGTAGCTCGTGTGTCCATTTTTTTCATTAGTCTTAGAGACCTTGCACCTCAATGCGACCACGACCGAGCATTTCCCTCAGTATATCATGTAGCAAAACCTGTAATTAGAATAGAATAGAATAGAATGAGGCTATAGGAACGAACCTTCTGGCCCATTCTTGGGTCGGATAATTACTTCGATAATTATTCGGTTGTTTACCCAAGTCCCATGCCGTATTTCTAGCCGCGTCAACCATGTCGGCAGCAGGATTCGAACCCGGGTCTTTCCGCTCGCAAGCAGATTCGCTCACCAGTCGACCAAGCTGGTGATATGTAATTATATAATTATGCATCATGTGGGTTTTCTTATATTAACTACGGTAAAATTCAAAAGTATGGCTCGCACTTACTGATGAAGCGATACATACAGGAGTCTGTTGTGGGTTCAGTCTAAAATACCTTATTTTGCTCTCCGTATTAGTCGATACATCGTTACCTCTTTTGTTAAGATAATGTATTTGAATTACCTACTGTGCCGCTCTTGTACTGATATGCTTTGTTAACGGAGACTTGGGAGCTTGGTGCCCTTGAAGTTCAAACGTAAATTTAATCTCAACCTGTTTTCCGAAATAATCGCTTTCATTTTGTCAAAGCGCTGCGCTGAAAACAATATGAATGATTATTTCCCTCACACTTCCCGCACTTCTCTCTCTCCACCGATGTGCTGTTTCGAACACTACCGAACCTCTACATTTGTTAAAATTCGCTCATAATAAAATATAATTGCTTACTTTTCAACATAAATGGCTTCAATGTTGGTTTAGCAGCAATTAGTATTTGAGTCTCAAGCATATCATGTTAATTTGTTTTGTGGGAATTTTTCTATTTTGTATTTGTCGTCTTCTTGCACTATATTTTGGTATTAACTTGAATAATCGTTTTATGGTAAAATTGTCAGTAGATAATAGTTGCTGGTTCTTGTAGACGGTAATTTACTAGTTATACTTTGGAAATGTATGTTTGTATTCATTCAATAACTTGCCACTTGTAAAAATAGCTTTTGTTCCAATAACTGAATACAAAGCCGATTTTATGAGATAATTGTATCCAATTGGGATACTTATAGCACGATTGTAAAATTAAACTAGAGACGATGGTTCTTTATAACAAGCAAGAATAATACTTGCAAGCATTTCAATTATATTTAACTACCTCGAAGGTGGTAATCATTTCATCTTGAATTCTAGTAGTGACATCGGCTTCTTGTTGTTCTTTCTCTTTTTTCATTAAAGATACGTTGTGTGATTCTCAGTAGCTTGTTGCTGATGCTCGTATTAGCTTCGTGGGTTCGCTACGTAAGCAAATTTTCGTTGCAAGTACGATGACCTCTACCTCTACCATTAATGCTTTGGTAACCTACCATGAGAAAGGCACTAGCCCCGATGCCAACTAGCTAACGATGTTTCTGCTCGATCTTCAGGCATGAGCTGGTGGTCTGGACCTCCTTCTTTCATATCCTCTGGGCCTCCATCCCCATACACGACAGCTTTACTCGACTCTCCCTCTCACTCCCACCCTCTTCAGCAACAGTTCTTCGGCAGCGGTTCAGTCCAACCTACACAAGCAGAGCGGTGGATACCTCCAGCTTGTGTACCCCTGAGTGTCGTTGTCACTTGCCGGTCTCTCGTCACCTCTACAATACCTGAAGAATCCGTTGTTGACACTTGTCTCATCGTTACTGAAGCACGAACTAAAAGGTCTTTCAGTCAACCAGGAGCAGGGGGTTCCTTCTGTCTCTCTGGTTATGATGGGTCTTCGCATCATTCTGGGTCAAGTGGTACCGTCACTCAACTTGCATCAAGTGACTCAGTCAGTGAAGCCACGCTTGCTGGTCGTCTAACTCAAGCTGGAGGTGTTTATGCTGTCAAACCCTTGTCGGAAGAAATTAAATGTGCAGCGTCAAACCTTCCTCGTCACAGTCACCGAGCGGGAGTGAATGCACCAACAAGACCCGTGCAACTATTGAAAAGAAAAACTTCTTCTGACGAACTATCGACTCTAAAACGAAACTTGGCCACTCTCCCTGAACAAGAGAGGTACCAAAAAGAAGCATACTTGAGGGAATGGATGACTCAACAGGCGAGCAGTTCAATGACCGGACACGAACAAGTGCCTGACAATACTTCCGGACGGTTTCCTGGCGAAGATTTAGTTTGTGCAATCTGTCCTTTAGAAACGTCGCGTCAGTCCCTTTCTAGTTATTCTGAGGCCTCAACACCTTGCAGTCCTTGTGATGTTGAAATTATTGATGATGAAGAAGGCTCAGAAAGTTGCGGTTCGCACTCACATACTGAAATGGCATCCATTATCGAGTATCCAGCTGATTCGGCCACTCCAGACGTGTCACTTAGTGATGCTCAAGATGGTGATATCACCGATCCCACTTGTTCTGTAGTTGCCTCTACTTCTGTGCCTGTGTCGTCGTCTGTTTTATAAACTCGCAAACCATGAAAATCAGGCAAAATACGTATAGATGATACGAAGCTTCACAAAAAATACGCAACATATTACTCAAAATTGTTGACAAAATACAATAAAGCGTGGCAGGACTAGATCGTGTGCCCATTTTGCTAACTATGAAAATCTTGGACTTCCCTGCTTTAATAGACAAGAGTAGGAACATCGATTGATCAGTATCACGTGTCAGGAAGGAACATCCATTCGTGATCATTAACTGGATAAATATAACAAGAAGTTTCTCGTATTTGATAATATGATCGAACTGTAGGATGGTGCACTTTATTTTTATTTAATTCTCATGTCATAGGCTTCTATGGAGGCGTGTTGCTGCAATGCACACCTCGGATATAAACTTTGAATAAATTCCATACTATTTGTCGACGAATAGTTCAAGGCGAAACAGTCACTGTACATGTTTTAAATAATTCCCTTTACAAATCACGTGTCGTCATGAGTGATGTTTTGAAACCTAAACCAAGCAAACTCTTTCTAACCCTGTGATGTTGACTCTTCCTTGACTGATTCCCTTTTTTGCGTGCCATCTCCATCACCTGATTGGTTGATGAACAAATTGATGCTAGTCCTGACAGGCCAATGACCTATCAACGTTTAGTACTGCCACTCGTGGGTGTTCATGATGTGTGTATTTCAACTTTTGTTATTTCGACCATAGCCACGGGAAACTGGTAAGAACTTTTTGTTTCGTGTTAATGTATTACTAAAACAATTGTACGTGGGGTAGGTTTGCTTTTTGATGATCGTGGACTAACTAACTAATGTACATAACTTTGATCGATTGCTCGTTGATGAAGCATATTTGGATAATTTATTTCATCTTTATGAAAATCCTTGACTTTGCTCGTGTCTTACTCAATTCTTGGTCTCTATTTCAGATAAGTGAATGAAGATAAAGAGAGCAGACCTTGACGGCTACACGTGCATGACCTCCTTGGTTCGGTCATCGAACTCAAGGTTGGATTAGCTCTGCTGCTACTTAATATCAATACTTTTGGTGCATATTTTTTGGTCAATTATGTAGATCATTTCGTTACTTTGATTCATTTAAATGTATAGAACGAGAAGGGGCACATAAAGTATGGTGAAGTAGTGTATTAGTTTGAAAGTGATTAGTTTTTTAAACATGTAAGGATCAAGGTAAACGTTCGAGTTGTTCGTTCGAATGAACGAAGTAGATACCTTTTGGTTGTTGCAGACTTGAATAAATTCAGTTATGATTTACCTGTAATCAAAATTTCTATGTTTCACGTTTTCTTATTGGTTGGTTGAAATGAAAGTTTCATTGACGGTCACCAGTAGAAAGTATTCCATTGATGCCAAACTCAAGGAGCTCAAGGCATTAAATGAAACATACTTTTATTTTCTAAACACTTCCCGTAAAAATATGCCACTGAAAATTCCTAGGCAACCCTTTACTTCTCTCAGGTTTGCTCCACTACGAATCTACTTGAGGAATGGATGCCCAATTTAGTAGTGTAAACCCAGTCCAGAAAGAGGTTTACTCATCTGCGAGTTAGATCTTAGCCATTATTTTTTATCAAAATGGATTTTAGAAATGAATTATGTATGTGACATGAGTTGGTAGTAAATTTTATTTTAACGTCCTTTAGCCTTCAACAATCACAAGGTGGGTTTTGGTAGATGTTTATCAATTGATATCATACAAATTTTTTTGTTTTAACGTTCGTATTAAAATAAAAAAATCCTGATAGATGACAGACTGAATCAAAAATATTTTTGCCGTTTGAATTAAGATTTTATTTCTAATTTTGGATTCAAGTACCGAACTCGATATGTTTAGTTTGGAGACTACGAGTTAAATAGGAAAGTGACTTTAAATTCAAATCACTCTATGCTCATTTTTAAATACCACAAGCACTGAAACGTCGAATATTTTCCCGTCTGCTCCGTAGTGAGAAAAAATCCAACTACCTCGTAATTCAAGCGCCGAGCAAACTGCACTGTAAGCTGTTCTCGTCTCGCGGCTTAGCGCTTTGCGTAGCTGACACTTCGGATTCCAGAGCTGTTCTCAAAGGGGCATTTTGTTATAAGGCACTCGTGAGCTTTTCCTAGCCTGTCATCTAATTCAGGATTATCACCATAAAGAATTTCACTGTAGCACACATCAAGGAGCTAGGCCTTGATGTCAATATTTACTCATCGCAACAATTAGTGTGAAACATCTTATCACTAAACGCTGGACAAGTCCACGTTGAACCTATCTTCGTCAGCGTGATTTAAAGACGAGCGTTTCCCAGAGATGTGCCTGATTACTGCTATGTAGGACGCCTATCCTAGTCTTACGAAAATAAATCGTAAAATAAACTTGTGATTATTCAAATACGTTTTTATGTTACCGATTCCAGTAATACAGCCCGAAACTCTGAAGGTAAATAAGGATACATGGGATATTTCGAGTGACGTATATGTATAAAAATTAGTTACAAACTAAACTAAATCTAGTGACGAAATTTCACGTCTTTCGAAGACAAAATTGAGAGCCAATTACGAGTTGTACTAGCGTAGGTTTTGTATAATGTGATCCTAACGAGACTATGTGAGCAAGAGCAAGCAGTATTTTAGCTAAGATTGATCCGAGGCTAGTACTTAGTTTTGGTTATGAACGATTTATTTCTCGTGATTTAATAAACGCGCTTTGAACTCCATAAATTTGGATTACAAATAGAAAGGCGCGTAAGTTCAAGCAACGTTCTACAAGAGATGATGAATAAGTACTCCAGATAAATGGGAGTATGGAATGAATAATATACCAAACATTGAAAATAAATAAAGAGCAATTGAGTTAAAAGAAACACGTCCAGTGGAAAGAACAATCAGCTACTTGGAACAGGTGGCTGGCGGGTATGCAAGTGTTAAGGACTTAGAAAGGATAACACCGTCTACCGTCTATAAATTATTCTCAGGTCACGGGTACATATTTTCGTCGCCCGCAGCGGTCGTTACAGGCACCGTCTTGCGAGAGAAGAAGTCTATCAAAACACTTCAACGCTACGCCAAACATTCGGCCATGATATCCCAAATATTCGGAGCATGTTACACTAAACATCCGGACCATGTTACACCAAACATTCGGACTATGTTACACCAAACATTCGGCCTACGTTACGCCGAGCATTTGAACCGTTACGATACTTTTCCTGCTTGAATTTAAAGCCTACGAAAAGCTGAACGTGCGCAGTTTCAGATCTTAGAAATAATCCACCAAACTACGCTGCTGCATACAGAGCAATCTAGCGTCACTCGACATCGTGCAGCTTACATGGAGCGTTCAGAACTACGTTAACGTAAACCAAGAGGCTTGATAGATGCAAACTAACCCAGAAAAATATAGTGGTGGTCGAATGAAATGTACGACGTTTAAATTCAGTAAAATTTAATGTACCGAACGTACGCGTTACATTAGCCTTATATAAGGTGCTCAACTCCAGCACTCGTGCTGGTAAGATTACAATTTTGGATATTCTGGAGTTGGGAATAAATTTTTACAGCAAATACTTTGCGTCGCACCGAGTACATGAGCCACAATGCTCTAAACTTGTCACATTTATAGCGTCAACATGTCGGTATAATTTAATTAAAATCCCATTCAACCTAACCATCATGTTAATGATGTATTGATACTCAAAAACGCACTAGTATTTAAATAAATACATGTACTTATATTAATACTAGTGTTCTCCATATCTATACTCATGCACGCACGAGCAGTGCTCGCTGTTTTAAGAGCAATCAAATAATTCGCATTTGAATTCCTAGCCAATTCGAGGTCAAGCCTAAACTCCCAGTCAATTGGAGTCCAAGCCTCAACCCTAGCCAATCGTAGGCCAAGCTTCAACTCCTAACCAAGTGGAGGTCAAGCCTAAACTCCTAGCCAAATGGACCTCCAGGCCACATTTAAGTTCGAACTCACGCACCAAAACGAGCAGCGCGCTTCAGCTTAGCCGAGTCTTCGCTGGTTGCCCCAACAGTAATGAGCGTCTTACCGCTCTTTGATATGATGGGCGTAGCCGGTGCAACGTCACCTTCTTCTTCTGCTGCTGGAGCTGCTGCTGCTGCTGCTGCTGGGGCTGGTGTAGCTGTAGAGAACTTGGCAGCACGAGCAGCCAGCACCTCGGCGCTGGTCACACTGAAACAGAAAACTAGGGTTACTTTGTGATTTAGTACATTAACACTTTGGCCGCGATGTGCGTCATATATGTACACGTACTGTGTTATTCGTACGGACTAATTTTCGAATCGCAGTCAAAGTGTTAACCTGCCGAAACGTGTTTACATGATCTAGCTAAATATGCCATATTAACACTCAGACACGTGCACAGGTCTTAAAAAAGGTATAAAAATAATATCATCTCAGGAAAATCTATAAGATACAAGTTACATTTGAAATCAGCACAAGAAGTCCTACATTGACATCTCATAATAAGATTGGATGAAAATGAACCTTAATTTTTAGGAATTATGGTTGATGAAGAGGTTACTTTAGTAAGAGACCCAATATAAAATTTGGCTAATAACTCAAACCTAGTATCAAAATTTCATGTCTTTTATCGGAGATGAGATTGGGAACAAAATTCAAAAGATATAGATTCACTATGACATTTTTTTCATCACTTTAAATGGCAGGCTTGCTGAATTTCAGAACTGATGACCATAGACCTGACTTTCCGTCCTTCGAATTCAACCGTCAAATCGAACTGCTGGCGAGGCGCTTAGTAACAATTGAGATAAAACAAAAACAAAATTACGAACGCAAGCTAAGGCTTCAGTCTTCGGAGACTCACCTAGACCAGCACCTACGCACTAATAACCAGGCCCTGCATATTAAAATTATTGCTAAACGTTCAAATTTTCATCTGAATACCAAAAACCGTTTTAACGCATTGAAAAACGAAATGGAAAATAACGCATTGAAAGACGAAATAGAAAACAATATAAACTCTACAGAAGAACAGCCGATACAAATATCAAACGAACATAATACACACCAAACCCAACCTGCTGGAATCCTCGAACCTATTCGCAAATTAAACTAAAGTACTAACATAAAACTGCAAAATTGTGATGGAAATAATCGCACTACTAATGAAAAAGCTAAAAACAAGAAGAAACCATGCATTTCTCATTGGAAGCAGCATCAACCAAGGACAGAAAACTGAGTTTAAGCAGAGGCTAGAAGACCGTAAAATTCTCTGCCGCCCCAAAATACGAGTTCCCAAAATAGTCTATCTACAAGAAGATCTACGATGCGCAGAGGAGGACGTAGTTATAGTTCTTTGCGGACCACATGAATTAGAACATGAGACCCAAGATGAAATCCACTCACAATTTGAAGCGTTAATCAATAAAGTGAAAAACAAATCCATGAAGGCTATCATAACTAGCATTCTACCGTTAATAACGGATATGAACTTAAATCCCCAAATTCTACTAATTAATGAAAAGGTTAAAGAAAAATGTGCAGGAAAAGGAGTCATGTATCTAGACCTGATGTCCCATTACACTGTACAGAATGATCTTTTCAAGAAAGATGGCATCCAACTAAATAAAGTCGGGCAAGCTAGGCTGGGGAGCTTACTGACCATCGCCACGCTTGGACTAACCGCTACATTGGAAGACAAAATTGACAATGTACAAAATCAACAGGCATATAGAAAATATATCTAGAACATCAACAAGACAAAGCAAAAAAATTTGAACTACTGTAATCTGACTAAGACAGAACTAAATGATCCTCGACGACGGAGGAAAGTAATAGAGAGTTCGACTTTAACACGTTTGTTGCGATGCGACCCACCGGTGGGTCACTTAGGTTAGGTTCTGTAATTTTTTCAGATCCTTCTAATGACTATGCGTACAAAGTGAAGTTTTACACCAATCAGGCAATCGCAACAAACGTGTTAACACGTTCTTGTCCATACAAACTACGATCACAAAACGTACCCTACCCTACTATCTAACATTGAAAAGGAAAGAACAGCGCAACCGACACAAATAAGCCAAAAAACGAACAGCTCCCCCGACAAAAAGGTATCACTTAACCTCAATTCTGCAGCAGACATCTCTGGCGCTGCAAGAAACACTTGCAAAGCCACAAAACTATCGGCAGCCTGACCACGTCAATTGGGATAACCTGAGTAAAACCGTATAATCGCACCACGATTATAGTCTAGGACTACTGGAGATACTGGTAGGCACCGTACAAAGCCTCTTACCAAAAATGCCGGAACTTCAAGCCATTGCGTCAACGTTGTCAAACGAAAGAACGAAAGTAAAGAAATTACAGTTGCAGCCGAAGCAAAAACTAACCCGATGAGCTTCTAAAAATATATAAACGACAGACGACCCAAGAGAGACACTATTGGACCACTGATCGATTCTGAGGGCTCAACCCAAACGAACAACAAAAGCAAAGCCAAAATTCTTAATACATACTTTACTTCTGTATTCACTCACGAAGACTAAACTGAAATCCCGCAACATCATGCTTTAACCCTTTAGCGACCAACTTGTTTTTCTAGTTTCTACGTCTAAGCTCACGAAGACCGTCTGTACACTGATGCAATGAAGCATGCTGAGAGCCAGGCAGCCAAAAGAACGACGCTGTAACATGCCGCCGCGTTCAAACCTAGTAGCAACCTCATATTGCTCACTGTTTAATTATCATAACAATTCTCCCGAAGACCGTGAAAGACGACCGAATAGTCCACTTGGTCGCTAAAGGGTTAAACACTCAGGAAATCCTGTCAGATGGCGTGTTTACAGTAGAAGAGGTAGAGAAACAGCTCAGCATATTAAACCCATATAAATCAACCGGAACCGACGGCCTTGGTCCCCGAATACTCAAAGAAACAGCCGTGGTAATAAGCGAACCTCTAACAAACATCCTCAATCGATCACTCGAAACTGGAATAGTTCCAGAAGATTGGAAGCGGGCAAATGTCACTATTATTTCCAAAAAGGGGAACAAACAAATACCTAATAACTATCGTCCAATCAGTCTAACACCTATCATCAGTAAAACAATAGAAATACTGCTTAAAGTCCGTATAACAAAACATTTTAATGACCAAAATCTAATTACTGACACCCAGCAAGGATTCAGGGAAAACTCTAAATTGGCTCACTGGTCGCACTCAACGCGTGGGGATTTACGATAAAACAAGTGATTCAACGCTTGTAACATCAGGAGTCCCTCAAGGGAGCGTTTTAGGCCCGCTCCTCTTTCTCATCTACATCAACGATATTGACGTCGGAATCATCAGTAAAATCAACAAATTCGCCGATGACACGAAACTCTGTCACAGCATTCATTCAAAGGGACAGAGCAACTATCCAATCAGACCTCAACCGTCTTCTACAATGGACTGAAACCTGGCAACGATGTATGACATACCCATTGAAACAGTCCAGCAACAAAGAGATCTAGGTGTCATTGTCGCTGAAAATCTCAAACATAACAAACTATAAGAAAAAAACGTCAAAAATGCGAGCAGGATTCTTGGTTTCATTGCGCAAAACTTTGAATACAAGTCAAAGAACATAATGTTAGCTCTCTATAAAGCGTTAGTCCGGCCTCATTTAGAATATGCAGTGCAACTCTGGTCTCCTACCTTACGAAAAGATATAAATAAAATGGAAAAAATTCAGCGGAAAGTAATGAAGATGATTCCAGAATTCCACAATCTCGGCTATTAAAGACGTCTTCAACGCCTTGAACTTATATCCCTAGAACAAAGAAGACAGCGAGGACAACTTATTGAGACTTAAATATCTCACCGGCCTTAACAATGTCACTCTGGAATGGCTTTTCGAAAGAGACGGTAACGTACGAACCAGAAATAACGGCCAAAAACCAGTAAGAAACTTCAAAATTTCTCAAGCTATGAACTTTTTTCCTATTAAAATTGCCAAAACTTGGAACCAGCTGCTAGAAAACATAGTTTCTGCCGGCACTGTGAACACATTCAAAATTCATCTAGACAAATTTTGGATTACGAACCCCCCAGTATTACATCGTACTAACCCTATGTCCGTAATTCCTTAAGGCT
>VCRD01005185.1:26236-37075 GCA_006783055.1 Trinorchestia longiramus
AGAATCAGAGCTACAGTTCCACAAACTCAATCACTGGGTCATCCCTCAACACAAGCAGACGCGATGTGCCCACTACCACCAGAAGACTACAACGCTGTATTGAAAGTGCGATAAAGGAGTACACGTCAAGTGCTTCAAGCCCTATCACACAAAGTAGAAGTGTAGTGGAGTTTTTCTCTCTTGTAGAGATAGATAACGTTTTTGTGCCATTTTAGTTCTGTATTGCCTGGCGTCCTACATATAGGATAGCGTAAATTGTTTATTTAAAACGGATATTCTTAAATAAAAGGTATAAATGTTCTAATTGTGTCTCAATGAAGCCATTTTATTAGTTTTTCCATCGTACGAGCCGTTATTCTAACCTCCAGCATAAATGTGTTAAGAGAAACACAGTCCTGCAACACCTACAGTAGACAACACAGTCCTGCAACACCTACAGTACACAACACAGTCCTGCAACACCTACAGTACACAACACAGTCCTGCAACACCTACAGTACACAACACAGTCCTGTAACACCTACAGTACACAACACAGTCCTGTAACACCTACAGTACACAACACAGTCCTGCAACACCACCTACAGTACACAACACAGTCCTGTGATGTTAGAGGTTTAACATTTTGTCAGATGATATTAATTTTTCATCTGCATTAGTAGCATATCATGAAGTGCAATGAATATAAATTCTTTGACAACAAAGTTTGAAGAACAACTAGAATCCAGGTCACAGAACTACAATGTCACAGACACAAGGCATTGCTAAGCCCTGCAGATCATCAACAAATACAGGACATACAATCCCCTGTATCACCAAACTTTCATTTTTCATATATAAGAAATGCCACAAATTCCCTGAAAACTCAAAACCTTCAGAGCACAATGAAATAAATGAAATCCATAGAATTGCTAATAAATATTATTTTGTATCATGAGTATGTATACACAAATTCATATTTTTTATACATATAACAGTCAAAAATTACATGAAATTAGTCATTAATGGCAAATAAATCAAATTTTAACCATCAAATTAACCTAACTAATAAAAAACAAAGGCCTCCCACAAGCTCACCTGCCACGAGAGCTTCTTGTAGCCGCTCAAGAAGCTCGCTGCGCTTCCCTGTGGTTGCCAAGCCTCTGATTTTCAGCTCCCTCTTCAGATCTGGGACCTGTAAATCAATGTTCACCATCAGAATTTTTCTTTAAAAATTAAGGATTCCCAAAAAATGTAATTTTAAGGTCCTGTGACTGCAATGTTTTTGAGCTATATAGTTTTGAAATGACAAAGCAAGGCTCACAGTAACAATTACCCTATGACCAGGTAATACACATTTACTTATCTTGCACTGCAAAGAATAAATTCATAACTACAACATAGGAACAAAAGTGCAGCTTTTATAACCTTTTCATCCTGGATGGCATGCACATCTACCAGTTGCATTTTACTTGTTCAATATACTCTGGTATGGAAGGGTCAAACAAGTGTGTTTAAATTTGCTAATAAAAGGCAAATTTAAACACACTTGCTTGACCCTTCCATACCAGAGTATATTGTACAAGTAAAATGCAACTGGTAGATGTGCATGCCATCCAGGATGAAAAGGTTATAGAATCAGGTGATGCAGAACTCCAGGTGTGGAACTATGTTTTAGTCCAACAACCTCCTGGTTAACTAAATACAGGGTGCAGTAACATAATTTCCTTTTCTTCAAACTTTTAGAAAGGTAAAAAAGGAATTTATGTTACTGTTGATAAGCATTACATATAATTTGGTTAACTCATCTCCAAACTTACTGCCATTAAACAGAAGAATATTTTTGTAACAAATTTAAAACTAGAAATGAATCTTAAACTTCACCCTACACATAACTTCTACTCTACTTAGTAGTTTACTGGGTACTTTGCAAGGTACTTAGTACTCTACCTAGTACTCCATTCTACAATGGAACTCTAAGTAACTACAAAACATATAAATTTCTTTAAATCTTTGGTACAGAGATATATCAAATTGGTACCAGACAGAAATACCCCTGCAGTATATGGCTACTAGAACTAGAACTAGTACATGGCGCCTTTAGAAATTGCTAGTAATGCCCACACTTATGAGCATTGCCTAGCACATTTAAATAACTAGCACAAATAGCTAGGATATCACGCCAGTTATTATAATAAACCGTCTAACTCATGGGATCGTTTTAGGCAACAGTGTCCATTTTCCTCAAAACGTTCGGTAAGGAATTTTTATATGGTGCTCCAGTGTACATTTTTTAACGATCTCACAAGTACATATCAATTAATTGCACACATTAAATAATGACTAAACCATTACAAAAACTTAATGCATGTTAATGCCGGTTACATGGTTATAGGAGCGTATTAAACTGGAATAGAGTTTGTTTACAGAGTTACTAGGAGTATCGAAGTAGAAGTGGGTTATCAAGTATAATAATAAGCACCATGATGAAAAAATTACACCAATATAAAACTACACACCTTAAGTTTAGATACGTCTGATGTGGCATCCATTTTAATATAAATATTTGAACTAAATCACAACAATTCAAAATTTCAACATCCACAAGCCCGGTTAGTTGTTTACAAGATGTTGCCAGAACGATTCTCGTGTAAAGTTTCTCCCTCTACTTTGTGTGCCTCATGACGTCTTCTTAACTCCATATCAAAATTTTGTTTGTCATTTAATTTCGGTTTGAAGATCTACTAGTAGAAACTAAGTTGATAAAATAAGAATTGTAAATGAAAGAAGGTGCTTTTGCAATAAAAACATTATCCCTGGATTATACAAATAACCAGACTGACATCTACAGACTTGGGCAACAAAATTAGTCTGGGAATAATGAAAACCTTCCAATAAAATTATTGCATGATAGTAAAGTTTTCAATTACAGCTGAAAAATCATGTATTTAGCATATGCACATATGGGAAATTTTCAAACGAATTTTTTTATCGGCTGGTGAAGAGCCACATAGAGGAGTTTCCCGCTACATTTGTGAAATGCTACAAATTGCAATCCCGTATAAAGAATTATACCACACCATGAAGCAGGAAGAGTTGAAAAATATTCTTTCGTTGAAAAATTTAAACTGATAATCATTCAACTATTATCTCTTGAGCATACCTGAGATATAATGCATTATATTATTTAATACCCATATCAAAATATAAGTCGTGGAAGTTACTGATCATTTTAAATTTACTACCATGAACAAACCTAGGAATTTATAGCACAAAGTTTAATTAGCGAACAAAATATAGTACACACAATCTGGTTCACACAAGAATCACCCCACTAGATACCATGAAAGAAAGAAAGAGACATAATATGAAGAAACTTTATACCAATTTCGTACACACATAAGCACAGCAGTTTCGATTCTTAATGGTAACATCTTACGAATAGTAATAATTCTCAAAGGGTTATAACATGAAATAAAGACTCGTTGGGGCGCTTCAATGAGCTTGATGAAAGTTTAGTCCCACTGATATACATAATGATGTTAATAGAGTTATGGAGAATTCTTTATGTACGCTTCTTTAATGCTGAGATTCTCACCAGAGCTCTTTTTAGGTATCCTTTTATCGCAAAAGTAAACTAATTAAAATATTTATCATTTTCAGTTCATACAATGATTTCTGTGTCTACTGGCGAGTAAGTGATAAATGCAAGTAAATAAATGAAGAAGGTACTTGGCATGAAAAGAAAAAAAAGAAAAGTGTTTATTCCAACATATTTGATACACAAAAGATTCAACATTGAATTTTCAATGTTTATCGTTAAGATCCTTAAGTGATAGAAACACTTTGGTGGATGATACTAGAAAAAGAGGTTGTGTTCATGCTTTTCATTATGTGATTTAAGTTGTTGTACAATGCAAAGCAAGTTGTAGGTTAGACAAAGAAAAGAAAGAAAAGTGTTTATTCCAACATCTTTAATATACAAAAGATTCAACATTGAATTTTAAAATGCTTATCGTTTAGATCCTTAAGTGATAAAAACACCTTGGTGGATGACCAAAAACTTCACCAGCAGGAGTGTATGCTAAAAATGCATGTGTTCGTCAAAATGTCGTTCATTTTATAAATATTTTGTTATATTCGTATGCCTCACGTGTGTGGAATGAGTGTGTCTGTATTTATACTCGACTATTCTATGCAATGACGGGCCTAATGAACATGTATAACATGCAGGGTTAGCAAACAAGCACTTGATTAGCATAAAGAGACACACTAATTGAATGTTGAATGTTGAATTCAAAAATTATTCAAAAAATTGAATTCCAGAAGCCCAGAAATAGAATGCAGTAGGGCGTAAAATGAGACCTTGAGGAACATACATATTTCATTCTAATGCGTCGCTGTCAAATACTTGAGGATGATGGTTCAATTAATTTGGAAGATCCTGTGGATGCAGATTAGCCATAAACTTTCTCAATGTCTCGCAGAAATAACATCACAGCCCATAAACGAGCCATAAAATCTTCATTAGAGTCTAGTACAAATTTGCGTACGAGGTTCCAGTGGCATCACCAGCAGGAGCGAGGAGGAGGGGGAAAAGATGTGGGGAAAGGGGGGTTGACTATTAAATTTTATGACTATAAGATTTATTGCAATATAACGTCATAACGTCGTTATTGCCGAAATGAAGGTATGAATGAAATGCTGTGGCATGAAATGTTTCATCGATAATCATTGTTTACGTTCTATTTGTCCGGATTATTTTGGGTCATGGCCAGTGCCATGAACTCATTATATCCATACTAGACAGTTCCCGTGGAAATTCCACGATTCAGATTTGACGAATTTAAAATTATTAATAAGTTGAATTCATTAAAGCTTCACAACGATTCTGATTTAACAGTTTTTCTTCACTAATAAATAGAAAGTAAAGGGACGGACACCCACAGATAGAGAGAGAGATGGAGATACATTGTCGATTATATCATATATCTAGATTATCCTATTTCCTGTGGTCCCCCTCCCTTTTTTACCCTATCCCCTCTCCCCCTCCAAAACTTCGACACACGTCAGACAGGTTTCATTTAATTTTTACTTCTGGCATTTTATGACTCAATCAGTATCCATTTTACAGCATCGCCGCCATTCTTTTTGTCCTCCAATTAAGAGACACATTCGAAAATTAAGCATGAAAATGCAGACGTGAACTGCATGACGTCATCAGGTGTTGGAATGTACGATGGATATTTGAAACTAAATGAAACTAAAAAAGAATGGAGTTGGAAGTTATGTTTTAATGAAATTTATCTTCATGAAATTGAACGTATAATATTCATCTAATATTTAAAAAATACACATTGCTTCTGGGCCTTTTCGGTTGCAAAACGATGGCGATTTTAACTTTGAAGTTCATATTTTTTACGTATCTGTGATCATCAAGTAACTAGCCAGTTCCCATAAGATGTAGAAAGGTAATTTAGAATGAAATTAAAACAAAGTATTGATTTCAAACTCAATAATACGTTGTAAATCATTAATGCATTCATCTTTATAACGATTTCAAATTACTTCAATCTAAATCATGGAATTTCCACGGGAACTTTCTAGTCATTATGTAGTAAAATTCCTCATAAGATTCCTTTGATTACTGCTTGTGACTGGGAATGTTCATCTTCGTTGTCATGTGTTTTTTAAGCAAACATCCTGACAACAATCAACATCGTACGGAGTGTACGATCTAACATCAGACATACGATTGTACCTGGTCATACTAAGACAGGTGGAGCCTTTTTGAGTTCAGTGATAACACAGTTCTGTTTTTTTGGTCATTATTGGGACGATTGAGTGGTTGTGCCACTCCAACAGAAGTTGATTGAGTGGACCTGCCACTCCATACAGAAGCTGATTGAGTGGTGGTGCCACTCCATACAGAAGTCGATTGAATGGCTGTGCCACTCCATACAGAAGTCGGTTGAGTGGTCGGGCACAATGATCCTCCAATCCAATATGGTGGAGGTGATGTCGCTATCTCTACAGCTTCTCGGCATTGAAAACTTATAAAAAAGAAGCTTTAAAGTAAAAAAACGAAAAGAAAGGCTCGTTCTGAAGCCGTGACAGCATTGGGGCCATTTTCTTGGGGAGGGGGCCTTTGGAGTCATTTTTTGAGGGGAGAGGGGGCTTTTGGAGTCATCTTCTTATAAAGGAGGCTTTTGGGATCATCTTGGGGAGCTGGTCTTTGAGGCCATCTTTTGGGGAGGAGGTCTTTGAGGCCATCTTTTGGGGAGGAGGCATTTGAGGACATCTTTTGGGGAGGAGGCTTTTGAAGCCATCTTTTGGAAAAGAAGCCTTTGAGGCCATCTTTTGGGAAGGGGGTCTTTGAGGCCATCTTTTGGGGAGGAGGCCTTTGAGGCCATCTTTTGGGAAGGAGGAAAGGCTGTTGGGGAAACTACCGATAATGTGCCCGCAGCAGAGATGGCGCCCGCTGCTGCGAAAATTTATTGGAACATTTTCCTGAATCTTATCTGCCTGCTACGGAGAGGATGAGCTGGTGGATGTAATGACTGAAGGCTTCTCAAAGGATATAAAAGGGCCTTTAGAGGTCGGCGGAAATAAATGTGTGCGTACGGGTGGCTGAGCAGAGTTGCTGGGGAAACTCTTACATCAAGCGTGGAAAAGATTCTCGCCTTTACGAAGTTCACGTTTAGCGTAGAAATGTTCACGTTCAGCGTAGAAATGTTCACGTTCAACGTTAAAATGTTCACGTTCAGCGTAGAAATGTTCACGTTCAGCGTAGAAATGTTCACGTTCAGCATAGAAAAATTCACATTCAGCGTTGAAATGATTTAGCTTAGCACGTGGAAATAATAGTAAAATGGAGATATCATGTATTGATTCAGAAATGCTGATCACAGATGACAATGCATTTCATTCAATTGTGTATTCAGTAAGTTTTTTCTGCTTGTATGTGGACTGATTGTATGAATAATGAAGAACGTGTTGAGCAAGTTTCTGTTTTTCGGATAAATGATACCTAATTGTAAATATACCTTTCTAAACTCCTGTTTCTTTTATTTCAATGACACCTCACGGGCAACCAATAAATAAGACCAAGAAAAGGAACACTGAACTTTTTGGGAACGGAAAATGGCGACTGCGACCCCTCCAAGAAGAGGGGTAAGAGGGAGGCTTCAAAAGATAAGTTTGAAGAATTATTAGTAGCTTATTGGGTCCTTGAAAATACAAGCTCGAACGACCCACTTCGAAGATTCCGCTCGACCGCGCAGATCATGTCAAGTGTCATATGAAGAGGCAGCTTCCTCACAAAATGCGATAAGAAGACTCGTGGAGCTACTATGGTAATTAATGTTAAGTTTATCGTGAACGATGTTTACGTTTATGTATCAAGTGTGATAACATTGATGATAGCGTGTGCTACATTTGTTCTAAGTAACACCATATTCTGTTTGTATTGTGGTTGTGGTAGATGATGGTTGTGGTTGACGATGGTTGTGGTAGACGATGGCTGTGGTAGAGGATGGTTGTAGTAGACGATGGTTGTGGTAGAGGATGGTTGTGGTAGAGGATGGTTGTGGTAGACGATGGTTGTGCAACGCTAAAGGATACAGTTGTGTGGCTCAATGGTTTGGGGTTGCAAAGTTGTTAGACTATTGTTTAGAGGTATTTTTATCTTAAATATAACTAGTGCCTAAGTAGGCATGTGGAGAATTTTTAAATCGTTTCAGAACCTGATTTGAAGTTTTGGACGATAAATTGCACCAGAATAGTTAATAGGTATAAACATAGTTAACATGCACAATTTTTTTTGGCGTTGTCAATAGAGTTATGAACATACATAGCTTAATTTAACTTTATGTATAAGTGATTTATCTTTGATTCCGCTTGATAATTATCAAGCGCAATCAAAGATAAATCACTTATACATAGAGTTAAATTTTGTATTTGTTGTTTTTATTTTGTATTTTAGCAATTTTTCAAAATACAACGAAAAAGTAAGAAATATTAACAAAAATTCAAGTCTAACCTCAGAAAGTACTGCAAGAATAAAGCAGTTATCTTCATACATGATAATTACGATGATTAAAAATCTGATAATTATTATTGGCATGAAATAAATCTCCTTCTAAAGGCCAAACTTATAAGTTGTGTTGTTAGAGCGTGACCTTCATCTTGACCTTGTATAATAAGGAAAAAAATTAATATTAGAGTTAACTGTACTGAAACTTCTCTCAAAAATGAGGCTATTTTTATTTTATTAAATGAAGGAGTAGTTGGATTCATTGTAAATTAGGAACATTTATTAAATTCATTAATTCATTAATGACAATAAAACTGAAAATCATTACCTATGTCATTAATTATACATTAATTCATCATTGATAACAATTAAGGAATGGTTTATCTTAATTAATAAATACAGGATTGTATATAAATACAGGAGCATTCATTAATACAGGATTGACCCCATTCATTGATGCAATATTATTAATATTATTTGCATATATTTGTATAATAATTGCAATTCATGACATTTACAGCAATTATCATAATTTACTGCAGAAATAATTATTATTATTCATAGATGGTAGACTACTAGTAGGTAGACTGCTAGTAGATAGACTGCTAGTAGGTAGACTGCTAGTAGATAGACTACTAGTAGGTAGACTGCTAGTAGATAGACTGCTAGTAGGTAGACTGCTAGTAGGTAGACTGCAAGTAGGTAGNGCAGATCGAGCTTCTCGGTCTCTTTATTCCTCCCATGGAGCAGCCATGCATTGTTCATAGCAACATCGATGAGATATGATACAATGGGCGAGTGCCATTTTTGCCTCGTATAGCCACTTTGTACTTGATATGTTCTCATCCATTCTGTCTACACCGCCGATCGACTTGTAGAATTTTATAATTGCCTGCTGCTCTACTTGGATCCGTTGTCTTGACTGCCGTGAGAAGCGGGTTGTCTGGGATTGGGGGATGAATTCCAACAGCATGCGAGCATAGAGATACTACACTGTTGTCATTCCATCGACAGACCATGATATTGTAGTTCTACTCCATACTTTATATTCGAATCGGATAGGCTTGCCCCTAAAAAATTGTTTACAGTCATGTTTGCCAAAATATTCACACATAGATTCAGCAAAACTGTATACTTCAACAGGAGCGTGTTTCATGAAATTTTCATTCAATATTATGAGGAGAGGATGGAGCTTAGCTAGCTTGTCAGTTTGTGACAGCGTATAATTATCCGCAAATGTAGATTGGTAAAAGTAGATTCAAATCTGTTTCTCCTTATAGCGTTAGACACCACATCGTGCCGCGTATCACGTCCAGTTTCCCAAAAAAGTCTACGTTTTAGGACGTAGGAGACATAACCGCTGATGAGGAGCACGCCTAAAACCACGCTCATCTCAGCTTTCGCAACTCTGACCTCTTTATTTTTCTGAGATGCGTACCTGTTGGTTTCGTGAGCGACAATATCGAACACTCATTAAAAAAAGCTCCAACAATTCTACTGGTGTAAGATTCTCCTCATAAAGAGTTTCTGTATCTGCATGCATCCATTCCGGCATTCCACACTCAATATCATGCTTCTTCCAACACCATGGACTCTTGATTCTTTTCTTACTTGGTCTTTGAGTTTCAATTTCAATGTGGGATTCTGGAAAACCTTCAGAATTATCTATTGCAGCGTTCAGCATGCTCCCTGGTAGGTTATTCATAGTTCCCGATTCTTCATCAGTGAGTATTGCTGCTGCATTGTCTGGAGGCTCAATATAAATCCTATCCTCTGGTTCTTCTGCCTCGTCAATACGGTCAAGTAGCTCATCAGTCCTCACTCGTCTTGGCGCAGACAGACCGTTGAATTTATCCATTGCACAGGCACTGAAAGAGAAAATTTTAGATAAACATTGAAATTGCTCCTTGTGAATAACTTCAGACATCGCGAGTTGATGGACTAAACACTCTGAGGGTAACTTGACATAGTCTAATTACCGTAGAGTAGCGCTGTAAGGGAGATATGCATCTTGGCTACCTACCATCTGACATCACACAATTCCTATAACTTACAGGGTCCTTATGTCAAGTTATCAACAACAGCTCTAGCTTATGTTATTATCATGTCTATGTTTCCAGAAATCTTTAGTATACACTCTTCTATACATGTTATTTTCCACTCCCAAGATCACATACAATTATCAATAATCCGAGAGGAAGAAGAATGCACCTGTTTGGCCCACTGCGAGAAGCCCTGATATCAAATTGTATATCTATGTATCAATACACACGTAAAAAGAAAGATATATGTAGATCAGACAAGAAAATCGCCAGATTTCTTACGAAAAAAAATGTACGTGACCGAGCAGCGAGTTCTAGAGCAACTAGGTTCGTTCAATGCCTGGCGACCTACATGTAGGAGACCGTTGTTGAACAGTCCCTAACATGTTGAATATTTTGATATTTTCTCTATACTCATCTAATAACTAATTATTATACTACAAGAATATGCACATAATAATAAAACAGTTATTCTAACTTCGGGCATAACTAACCATTTGGACGGCTCCATGCTTTTTTGGGTGAACTGAAGAATATGCAGCATTTGAGCGCTCCTGGATGACGATCTCTGCGTGCAATCTCAAACATAACTGGAAAACATTTTTTGGAACAGTAGTTGAAGAGTTACCATCAACAACGCTTTGCTTTTTCATTTTCTGTTATTCCTAATCAAGAGAAAACTTTGCATGATTAACTGTCCTATACAGGTGGTGGACAAAATAATGGAAACACCTTCAAAAATCAACAAATTATAATTTAATATGGTGTAGGTCCGCCTTTTGC
>VCRD01005186.1:0-29493 GCA_006783055.1 Trinorchestia longiramus
TCTAGATTGTTAGCTTTGATTTGATATGTAAATAAAGTTTGTGGGATGAATAGATGAGAAATAATTACGTTAACCGGAAGGTATAAAAATCGTTAGTGGAGTCCAAAACAAGTGTCGAAAGTTGACGTGCCCCATGCTAATAAAGGTTGATTGTATGAGATTTTAATTTATTCAGGCCACATGTCTAGATTGTTAGCTTTGATTTGATATGCAAATGAAATTTGTGGGATGAATAGACGAGAAATAATTACGTTAACTGGAAGGTATAAATATCGTTAGTGGACTCCAAAACGGGTGTTAAGGAACGGCGTCCCCCCAAGTGCGGGTGGTTAAGCAAGGGGCGTTAATTTATAATTATTCAGTGAGAGGATGTTATTAGCTTTAATTTGAGACCAAAATGAAGGTCCTACGATGCATAGAACGTAAATAATTAACGAAACTGTTGTTTCAAGATTTTTTCTGGAGATCTGAAGATTTTTCAGTTCGGGTCAAGTTCGGTGTCGAGATCGGTGTCGAGATTTTCCCTCCGGTTCTGTTCTTGCATTAAAATATATGTTTTCTTCGATGGTTACTACGCATTATGATTTTTCACATCTGCCCCTTCCACAACTGTTCAAAATAAAAGATAAAATTGATGTCATGAGTCTATTTTTGAAAAAAGGCTAAAAAATGAAACTATATTGATTACGCACATGACAAATGCTCTTTACAATAATTGCTGTGAGTCTCTCACTAGCCTTAATTAAAAAAAAAGCATTAAGGATCTAGAACCCAATCTATTCATTGACTCGTATGTACTCAACACTTGATGTGAAATAAAGTTTATTCTACTTGAAACTTGGCGTTTCATTGAGCTTGGTTTTAAAAGAAAATTGGACAAATGACATGTCCGTTTATGCCATAGAAAAAGCAAAAATTCTTCTCAATACATATATCATTCTGAAAACCATAGATCCTTTTTAACGATAAATTCACTGATGCCAGAACTTTCTCAACTTGTTTATATGGCCTGCATTTGGCTTAGCGACATTTTTCTTTATTAGGTTATCATTCATTTTTATTACCCTAAATAAGTTCTCGGCTATGTTGTGAAAGCCACATAAAATATACAAATGTACTTCAAAATCTGATAAAATTAACTATTTTGGAACATTAATAGTATCAGTACGGCGCAAACCTCTGTACTGATCTTACTTGGTACGATAAAGCCTTCTATCACAACTGTTGGGGGCTTCCAATATACATTTTTTGTTTCTTTTTAAAAAATGCAGAGCAATGTTCGTTTGTGTTGGCATGTGATATTTATTTATGTACTTTTATATTATAATATTAATATTATATTTTTATATTGATTGAATTAAAGGATCTTTTCTTTTCTTTGTCCTCGATAACTGGCGTATGTTGAGCTTAATGTATGAGCATAGTAAACAATTTAGTGTACCAAATTCTATATTTCTTAAATGCAGTTAAATAAAAAATCATTCAGCTTGGTACACAACTTACCATTGAACGTTCGTAAGAAAATGGATAATATATGACATTATAAACATCTGCAGAAACGTAGGCGTATGTTTAATATTTTTACTTTGTTTTCAGGGTAATTAAATCTGTCGGAATCCGAGGTGTGACTCACCGGTAGGACAGCGAGTTGCAAACCAGCGTGTTAGTGAGCTTGAAATCATGTCTGAAGCCCAGCTAATTTTTGATGATTATGGCAAGCCCATCATTATTGTTAAGGGACAGAATGAAGAAAAAAGACTAACTGGAAATGACGCTATTAAGGTGAGTTACTTTTTTTTAATGAACCAATAAACCTAAAATACTCTGCCGGCATTTATTTATCATATTATTGACATGCTTCCCCAACTATTTGTGAGTTTCTATGTGTAGTACGATTATTTTCTGTATCTTCGAGTCTTTTCGTATCATTTGTTTCATATATCATATTTGAGGTAGAGTAGAAATTTGTGACTGGTGGAACCATATTCTCGTGCTGTTGCTGGTTGCATCTGTGACTTATTTTAGTCAACAGAGGCAGTCAGGCTGCATGACAAGTATAATAGCAATTTTATTATCATTGGAGTATATTAAATAACCTTTACAAAATTAGAGGTGCACTATTTTTATATGTTGTGATGAGAAATATGTCATGAAACTTTACCAACTGATTCACATATCTGTATTTAAACTCCTTCATGCCTAAAATATCATGTGCTGCACTAAAACATTCTTGTATGGTAACAGTTATTATTAAGAGGTTAAATAATACTATAAGCACAACAGATATAGAATAGTAATTTAATAATAACTGGGACTTTGTATTAACCCAAGAATGTGCTAAACAAGGCATTTCTATTGCCTTATTTTACTCTAGCAAATTTTTATATGTTGCTTTGTTTCTATGTCTGGTAGATGTCAACACCATTAATGCCCTATAAATATCTTTAGGTTAATGTAGACTCTGATCATACTATGGACTCATGGACCTGAAAGTATTAATACAAAATTCTAAGTACAATAATAATTTTGTTGTGAGAGTTGATGCAAATGTCACCAAGATGTCATTAAAAATATTTATGGTGCCCATAATTGTCACCAGTTTGAGCAAAAATTTCCCCCACTCTTCCCTGTGCATGCAACTGCCTTTAAAAAATGAGTGATTGTATTTAGTTGTAATTGTTAGTGGAATTAGCCTATTAACTAGACTACTGTGACAATATTTATTTAAATATTGTATTCAGGCTGTGAACTTTGCCAAATGATAGTAATGACTTCTACCCTTTAATAGAAGCTTGCATTAATCTTGTAAAATAACACTTTATTGTAAAATTGAAGGATTTTTATCCATATACATGCAAGGGTAAATCATATTTGATGAAAATTAAAATTTATGATGCTAAATATTTTCCATTTTTAATCAATTATTAAAGTTAGATGCAATTTTCTTTCCCATGTTTGATAAATTAATTGGCTATGGCTTGAAAGTGTGCTACACTTTATTCATAATGTTAGCAATGGGTTTCTAAATATGAGGATAATTTTGCCCACACCATTAATTCAGTGCATAAAATCTTAACATTTTGTACAAGCATGCACCTTTAAAGTCTATTGTTACTCTTACTATATTGATTACAACAACATCTCTCCATTATCTTGAGTTTTTGCTTATGCACCTAAAAAGCATTCATAGATGCATTGCTCAGAATCCTTTGTTAGGTTGTCCAAAAGTGGGCTGTGCTGTTATAGAATTTATTGTTTGTTATGCCACATTTATTAAGACCACTTTCTGGTTCTTATGTTGTGCTCACAAGTGGTTGAGGCATCATGCTGCTTATAGCACAAGTACAGTGGATTTTGGGTTGATGAGGTGTTTTTTGCTTGTCAACAAAGCATATTTTTTTGCTGTGTTAACAAGCAAAATTTTTTTAGCAAGTAGCATTAAGACTAGAAAAATATGTGCATATTCTTCTGTGACAAAAATATACTTGTGAACAGTATGCATTGTATCTTCAATGATTCTAAATTGTTCTTCAATGTTCATTTGTGGTTTGTATGCTAGATAATCATCATTCATCCTATACCTCCATTTCCAATGCAGTTCATTATAGTTTAATAAGAAAACCATCCATTACATGAGGCATATGTTTTTTTGACTAGAATTTTGAGTTATTTCAGTTATTTCACTGTCAATGTTTTTAGTCACACATCCTGGCTGCTCGGTCTGTGGCATCCATCCTGCGCACATCCCTGGGACCTAAAGGCCTGGACAAGATGATGGTAGACAGTGATGGTGATGTCACTATCACCAATGATGGGGCCACCATCCTCAAGCGCATGGATGTGGAGCACGAGGTTGCTAAGCTTCTCGTACAGCTCTCCCAGAGTCAGGACGATGAAATTGGTGACGGCACCACTGGAGTTGTTGGTGAGTGACTTGGGTTGGGTTGTTAATTGGTGACTGCACCACTGGAGTTGTTGGTGAGTGACTTGGGTTGGATTGGAAATTGGTGATGATACCACTGGAAACATGAAGTGCTTATCAATATTTGATTAGTGTAGAAATTCTTTCAATGTATCTAACATGGATTTAATTTCTATTTTGAGATAAATCCTGGGAAAAGTTTCTTTGTTTGAGAGACAATTCAGTTTGTTGAAATATTGCTGCTGTTTCTGGTCTTCTTTGTTTATGTTCATTATAATCAAAGAAAAATGTTCTTATTATACTCTAAACTATAAACTTTAATTCCTCAGTTAAGTAATGACTTCTAAAGTGATGCATGTACCAATGTATTGTACCCTACTAGTTCATTGTACTTCTGTCCTGCTTCCTCCATGTGTGTACAAATTTTTACAATCATTTATTATTCCATTACTTACCTATTCTCTAACAAATTGCCACACAAATTTCAGTTTTGGCTGGTGCACTGCTGGAGAAGGCAGAGGATCTCCTGGACAAGGGCATCCACCCCATCCGCATCGCTGATGGCTACGAGAGTGCTGCCAAGACTGCCAGCTTGCACCTGGATGCCATTGCTGAGCAGTACCCTGTGGACCCTCAGAACCTGGAGCCTCTCATCCTCACTGCCATGACCACCCTTGGCTCCAAGATCATCAACAGGTTACTATCAACTCAATAAATACTACGTTGTTTACCAGGGTCAGGATACTTCAGGCAGGGTCAGGATACTTCACACGGGGTCAGGACACTTCAGGTGGGGTCAGGATACTTCACGCGGGGTCAGGATACTTCACACGGGGTCAGGATACTTCATGCCGGGTCAGGATACTTCACACGGGGTCAGGATACTTCACACGGAGTCAGGATACTTCACAAGGAGTCAGGATACTTCAGGCGGGGTCAGGAAACTTCACACGGGGTCAGGATCAACGTTTTTTATGTTCTAATTTCAACGTGGTAAAATAATGTAAAAATGTAAAGTGTTTTCCAACTTCTTTAGACTCAGTGACACGGGCCTGTTTATAGCAATTGTCTTACACGGTCTTTGCTGTGTGTTATTTGTGTGATGAAATACTTTTTTGTCTTCTTTGCTGGGAATAAACTTTGCAGCAAGAGTTGTAACCACAAAACCCTGTGTGAACAGGTCATTTATTTATTTTTTATGCCCTTAAATACAGGTGTGAGTTGGCCTCTTACTTCAGTGCCGCTAATATTAGGTGTATACTGGGCATTCACTTACTCTATTCCTTAAAATACAGGTGCACACTGACCACCTACTTACAACTTTACATCCTTGCCTTGATTGCAGGTGTCACCGGCAGATGGCTGAGATCGCAGTGGATGCCGTGATGTCAGTGGCTGACCTCGAAACGAGAGACGTCAATTTTGAGCTCATCAAAGTGGAAGGCAAAGTGGGCAGCAAGCTGGAAAACACGCGCCTGGTGCGGGGTGTTGTCATTGACAAAGATTTCTCACACTCCCAAATGCCTAAAGAGTTGAAGGATGTGAAAATCGCCATCTTGACCTGTCCGTTCGAACCACCCAAGCCCAAGACTAAGCACAAGCTCGAAGTGTCCACTGCTGATCAGTACAGAGCGCTGCACAAGTACGAGCAGGATACTTTCATCAAAATGGTGGATCAGGTGCGTTGGTGTTAGTCAATGATACATGTCAATGATTTCGCTGGCTGGATACTAAACAAAAAAGAGGCGATTTTTGGTTTTAGTTTCATTGCAGATTGAAACGGGGGCGAGAGAGTTCTGTTTAAATGATCGCAAGGAGGTGTAGCTTCGAGTCATTATTTATCGATTGATTAATTGAGATAGCACTTTTTCTAACACAGGGTACTCCTCAAAAAGAAAAAGCTGGTAATTTGATACTTGAAATTTTTAGTCTTCAAACCTCATGTTGAAAATTCAATGACCACGCCATGTAATGTTAATTTAAATTTTTTTTTTTTTTATGTTAGGCGCGCTGTATAATGGAGTAACCTAGTAATGTTCTGAACTCCATTGCTGGTGTATCTTCAAGCGAGAGATATGCAGTGTAAGCAGGACTGAGTGTATCTGTGATACTTGATGATGCCTGCCAGTGCAGTTTAAAGTGGAATTTTAGGTTTAGACTCCATTTCATTAGTGGAAGTTATCGGAATTTTTTCTTGTTGGGTTTATCATTTCTGGAGTGTCATTTTTTTTTCTCCTCTGGTTAGTGTTGTGCCTGTTATTTGGTTATCTAATTCTTCATATCGCAATCGCTTTTTTTATAACTATCTGTTGTGCCTACCTCGTCGTCCTGTTTATTATCCCAGTTTATAGTGTTGTATATTTGCGATGCTTAAGCTGCCTGGTTTCTCTCTTAAACCTGACTGAATTGTTTACTACGTTTCACTGCTTGTTCATCAACTTATTGCGCAGGGGTAAACCGAGAATAAGGGTAAAACTGAAACGTGATTGTTCTGAAATTTGTAAATATGGTTCATCACAAGTTTTTATGCTTAGGTTTAAGGTGGGATTGCAAATTTAAAAATTCATTTTATTCAGGTGTTTGGACGGGAACATCAAAAGGAAAAGAAACATTAAACGAGTCGTCGTATGAAATTTTTGATTTGGCAAGAAAAGTGAGATGACTGTTGGTATTTTTTTACGTTTTAAATCTTGAGGTAACCGTTACTAAACCATTTCATACGCTTTCAATATCTCTTGGAACATTTATTCTAAGTATCGGTTTGTGTGCAGGTGAAGGCAGCTGGAGCTACCCTGGCCATCTGTCAGTGGGGTTTCGACGACGAAGCGAACCATCTGTTGCTACAGAAGGGCTTGCCTGCAGTTCGGTGGGTAGGTGGTCCAGAGATCGAGCATATCGCCATCGCCACCAACGGACGCATTGTGCCTCGCTTTGAGGAACTCACACCTGAGAAGCTGGGGAGTGCTGGCTCTGTGAAGGAAATCACTTTTGGTACCACTAAGGTGAGGTTGAACTTCTGGTCAGGGTTGTATTGTGTCAAGGAGAGGTTGTATTGTGTCGAGGTGAGGTTGTACGTCTGGTCAGGGTGGTATTGTGTCAAGGTGATGAGGCTTTATTTTTCTTCTATCTAAATCCTTACGAGCGTCACAGAGAGACGGACCAAGCAAGCAACAAACTGTGTATTATTATAGTGAAATTCCTGTCCTGTTTTAAGCCGTGTTCACGCCCCACTAACACCACGGTGCTGTAGTTGCAGTGGTTAAACTAAGAATATAATAATAATAATAATACTAATAATAATGACAATACTAATAATAGCACGGTGTTTCAGGAATCCATGCTTGTGATTGAGGGCTGCCCAAACTCTCGCGCTGTGACCATCTTCATCAGAGGCGGCAACAAGATGATCGTGGAGGAGGCAAAGCGTAGCATGCATGACGCGTTGTGTGCAGTGCGCAACCTCGTGCGTAACGACAGGGTCGTGTATGGGGGCGGGGCTGCCGAGATCAGCTGTGCCCTCGCTGTTGCTGCCCAGGCTGATAAGGTGAGGATTGTTGTTGTTGCTGGGGAGGTTCGGATGGGGAGCGGCTAGGAGCAGGGGAATAGGTTGAGAGTGAAGGGACACTGGTGAGATAGGAAGGTTGACATCGACGTCAACGCGTCAGATGAGGTCAGGGCAATGGGAGGTGGTAGTGGTTGTTAAGGTGATGGGTGGGGAGAGTGGTGGTTTTGAAGGTAATGGGTAATGATTAGGATAAAGGAGGGTGCTGAAGGTAATGGATGGTGGTGATAGTAATGAGAGAAATAAGTGGTGGTNTAAAATTTCTGACCATGACATTGAATATTTATGAGGTACCTGTTCTTCGTTTATTTTTTATAACTTGCATTCATACATGCTGACAAAAATCTCCATCAATGACTTACTACTCGAGCTGCACCCTGCAACGCTGGTTGTCAGTTGCTCTGTCACTACAGGGTGTGGCAAATTGATCCGACGCATTCGTACGTTTAATTCAACCGTAATAAAGTAAGGAATGGAAAATATTCGCTTACTTTCGAAATGTACATATAATACCATTTTGTTTTTCATTCTCTGCTCTCTCTTGACTCAGTAGTTCTATATTTCGCTCTTTCATAACCTACAAATGTGACTGATCATTTTGTCACGTCTTATACATTATACGTACTGATGATAGCTCCTGTTCATATTCATTCTCTTTGTGACTGTGCTAGTGAATTCAATAGATTTGTAGCACCGATTGCAACATGATGCGTCCCTGTTTTTTGATGAAACAATGTTTTTGTATCGTGGAAATAACTTATATGTCGCCCTCTTGTACGAATGTTAGCTTTACTTCCTGTCGCAGTTGCATGCTTTTTTTCGTTCGGTGCTTGTCTTGTGCTTCTTTCCATTCGATACTTTCACTGCCTTGCAATTCATTGAAATGTAAATTCTGTTTTTAGCCGTTGACATTACTATTCTCAAGTCCATGTTATTGCGTACGGATTAGACGTACTAGAACCTGTGCAGATCGAATTATAACTGCCCGTTACGTCACAAATCTTAGAGACCTGCGAGTGACTGTGTCTTGTGTGAGGCAGAATATTGCGTTTTCAGATATGCACGTTTACTTTTAAGATATGTAAGACTTTTCATTCGCACACCAGTTATGACACCATCCTGACAATTTTGATACATATTCCCATTTCCTTTAAGACGTAACTCAAAAACTTGAATGACCATCTCTAGATACCAGGTCTCACGCTGAGATCGCTTATGTTGTGGCTGCGGTGGTTAAACTAGCATTATAAAAATAATAATAATTTTGTTGTGGCTGCGGCGGTTAAACTAGCAATGTAATAATAATAATAATAATTTCAGATCTGCACACTGGAGCAGTACGCCTACAGAGCGTTTGCGGACGCCCTGGAGGTTATCCCCATGGCTCTGGCCGAGAACGCGGGCCTGTCTCCCATAGACAACCTCACTGAAGTAAAGTCCATGCAAGTTAAGACCAACAATCACGCCCTCGGCATCGACTGTGTTGGCGCTGGCACTGCAGGTGAGTCATGTGACTGTTGTGGTCAGTAGGATTGTCGCTAGGTTCTCGTATCTACTTTTCTGGCTTGTAAGAGCAGACACTGTGCAGCGTTTTAATCCTTTAACGACCAAGTTATTTTCCGACTGATCAAAATGTTGCGTAAATGACCACTCATTTTTATGGAATTTTACGGCAATTTTGAACGAAACATTTAGAATATGAGACTAAAGGGAATGATTATCTCGGGGCACATATGTTCCCATCTAGTGTTAATGGGTGGAGAAGGCGGGGGAATGTGTGTGATTCTTTATATGGGAGGGAAATAATGTTCATGGAGGGGAAGATAATGGAATTCAGCATTTTTTGAGCACATTCGTGAGGATCAAGCGGTTGGATGTGATGAAAAGCGAGACCTGCTACACACAACATAAATCTGTGAATGCATCAAAGCATTTTGTTGGTATCTCGAAGTTAGTTGTGATTTTTTACGGATTTTGATACGCTGACGGTTTTCATTTGTTATTTTTAGCGACTGTACAGAGAAAGTTAATGCTTTCAACTGAGACTTGGAAAAAGTTAATTTTAGAACACTTTGGTGAAATATTTCCTTCAATTCTTTCAGTCGTGATTCTCATTTAAATTAAGAGAGACAAGAAACAAGATTAGTCACAAGTTATTGAAGTGAAGGTTCAATTTAATTCACTAATCCAAGTTGAAGATTCGGTAATTTTCGACTGAGCTCTAATATTTGATTAAGGTCGTGTACGTCTTTTGCCATGTTGAGTGGAGAGACGCCTGATGTTGTAGCTGGTCGAACTTGAGCTATTTTCTGTTGACACCGCTCAGTGCTCGTTTGTGTCGTGTCATGCAGTGAGTGTTGTATTGACAAAAAATGGAGGGACTACCATTAATGTCTGCATTCCTTTTGAAAGAAATAACCAGTCATGTAGTCCAGAATTGTTTTTAAGTGGCGGTTGTGCTTTCAAAACTGGTTATAATGACACTCATAATAATTAAATATGAACAATGTTATGTCATATAAGAGTTAATCATAAAGTTAAAGAACGAACTGTAAAATGATTTCAAAATTATCGATAATATCGTGACAACAATGACGTTATAATTTTTTTCGTATTTTATACAATGATTATGAAATACTTATACTAATATCGATAATATAATAATAATAATAATGTTTGTGGTGTTCAGACATGAAGGTGCAACACGTGTTGGAGTCACTACACAGCAAGAAACAGCAAATCCTGCTTGCGACACAGCTCGTCAAAATGATCCTCAAAATCGATGACATCAGAACTTCAGGGGAAGAACCCCGCTGAGTGTCTTCATGTCACTAGGCTTTCATTTCTCTCTCTCATTCATTCATGTCCTACACCTTTTTTTCCTGTAAGTCCAGCCGAACTGTTTCCGATTTTTTCTAGGTATGGAGGCAGTGGATTTTTTTTAAATTGTCTTTGCTCGCAATTTCCGTTGTCTTCAAGGGTCGGTGGAATTTTTGAGGAAGGTCACTGAGCTGTGGTCTTTCTTGCTTTGGATTTTTTCGTTCCAAATGGCGACTAAACACTACCGACTTTTTGTAATCCTCGTCTTAGGTTGTGTAGTGATTGATCTAAAACAATCAACTTTAAATTTAATTTTTCTCTGGTCTCAAATCGTCCCTCGCCTTGCCTTTGTTTAGGGCCTTATTGAGCTTTTCACAGAAGCCTTTCTTCTCACTTTCATCACGAGGCAAGTTTAGATGTAAAATTTTCTGTTACGTGGTCTTTGAAACTTCGAAGTGTGAACGTTGGACGCTCATTTTATTTAATTATCACGTAAAGGAGGTGTGAATATTGTTTAAGCGAATTTTCGAAGCAATGAAATGTTCGATCTCTTGCGTTACGCATTTCATGTTAACTTGCAGTCGGAAGACGTTTTGAATAACACGCCTAAGGCTTTCTTGCAAGTCTTGCCTCTAAACTCACACGGTTTTCATTAAATCAAATATATTCAAGTATGATGATATTCGTTGATGAAATAACTATTTTTGAATTTTAAATTAACATCTCTCTAAATTTATCAAATTTCATTCGCGTTTTTTGCTTATGATAAAATGCTTCAAAGATACGCTCAAATCGCTTAATATTTTACGATAACGCAAAAAATTAACCACCAAAATTTGAATTTGCGGAAAATTTCAAAGGTGTAACTTTTTTGTTCAACATCATTTTTGCTGTGAAATCCGCCTGGTTCAATCATCACATATTGTCATATTTTATATGAAGCGTTTTGCCTGAATTTTTTTAACGCCTTTTCTTTCTACTTTTGAACTTTGTTGTCGAGCAGTGTAGTGATGATAGATTGGTTCACATTCCCTTTTGTGTTGTTTCTGTAGAGATAACTTCTTTCTCACTCGTATCAAATTCTTACTTTGATTTATAATTTTTGTTCTGCGTTGTTGAAAAGCCTTATGAAGGTCCTATCAATTCGATTTTTTTACTTCAGAAGCGAACTCATTTTATATAATCTTGTTTTTCGACTCATTCTGTGCTATTTCCAATTTCTTTTCGAGCAAATAATATTACTTAACTTTATCACGCTGTTATTACTAATGATCTTATTTGTCGCTAATTTAACAGTAGTTAACAAGATTCTCTTGCCCGCTTCACGATGGCATGTGTCTGTGCCGTGAAGGATTTGTGCCTCATTAATGAACTTGAGAAAATTTCCGTCCTTTTATTCCTTAGACTCTAAATGCCCGTATGAAAATTCGCTTATCTTTCGTGTTCACTTATTGAGTTGTTAATTTTTGCGGAGATAAGTATCATTAGAAACACAGGTCTTGTGTGAGCCACGGTACTTTGTTATTTTCGACTACACGGTAACAAAGATATTATCTTGAGAAATTAACGTTGCCTAAACTTGTTCTTTGAAATAATAATAGGCATCGTACTACTTTCCAGGAGAAAGAAAGTAACCAGGTAAATATTTTTAGCGTTAAGATATAGTCTTTTATATTGGAAGACGTCTCAAAGACACATCAGAATTATGCGGTATTAAAAAGTATCACAACTTCAAAGTTGGTCACAAAAGGCAGACCAAAGTACACTTTGAAAGACGAAGAACAAAATTTAGGCCCGTAATGGACACTCAATAGAGTTTAACCATGAAACTTATCCCTCAAGATATGCACGGTCAAAATAAACACGACACGGGAAATTTCATGTGAGACGAAAAGTATGGAAAAATCGGAAATAATGCTGTTGTTAACATGAGCAGCAAGTTGCTCAGGGTTGTAGAAGTTCTTCGCTGGAATCACTGTCTCTAAACAAAAGACACAAAATATAAACACAGAACGTTGACTTTTCGAGATAGCAAACATTTAGGCGAGAGCTGTCTCTAATTATTACAGGTAGAATACTCAGGTTAATGTCAGTTACGGACGGACATTTGCATTTTCAAACAACCAAGAATTTTAAAATGACCATTCAATACGTGTTCACATTATTAAACAAATATAAAAATGAGTGAGCTTGCGTTCCGACTTGGATGAAAACCTGAAGTTACACAAGCTCTTATGAACATACCGCATGCACTCATGTGCTCAATGATGTTGCCGTGAAACATTACCAAATAAAACAGAATTTATATCCCTTACTCAGCACCGTCGTAACTTCATATTCGATGTTGGACTGAGACTCAACAATAATATTTTGACTATTATAGTACTCAATACTAGAACCATCACTATGATCAATACAGACGCTAAAATCATGAAAAGGAAACCGATGCTAATGTGTACTAAGCGGCAAGTATTGGGATGCAGAGAATTTGGGTCTATCCTAACTATAAATTTTATCTATACGAAACTCACTAACTCTTGGTTGAAAACTTATTGATAAGTAACACTTTGTGACCTCTACAATAACAGTAACGTGCATCATGAACACTTTGTGAACTCACAACTGTAACGTGCATCATGAACACTTTCGAACTCACAGCTGTAACGTGCATCATGAACACTTTTGAACTCACAACTGTAACGTGCATCATGAACACTTTGTGAACTCTACAAATGTAACGTGCATCATGAACACTTTTGAACTCACAACTGTAACGTGCATCATGAACACTTTTGAACTCAACTGTAATGCGTATCATGAACACTGTGAATTCAAAACAGTAACGTGTATCATGAACATTTTGTGAACACAAGAACAGTAACGTGCATCATGAACATTTTGTGAACACAAGAACAGTAACGTGCATCAGGAACACTAAACTCAACAACAATAACGTACACCTCGAGCACCGCACCACAACACTTACTTGATGCACGCACCACAATGATGCTAATAAATGGTGCTGCCAACACTTCATCCCAGAGCTATCTAGGTATTATTATTATTATATCCTTTGTTTAACCACCGCAGCCACAACCAAAAGGATCTCAGTAGTGATACACGGTAAGCTATCTAGAAAACGCGAGATCATTCCACACTGATGATTTATGTATGCGGAACGGTAATACATATTTACTCCGGGACAATAATAATTAGCCTTAAGAACTAAATTAAACGAGTAAGTAAACGCAGGAACTGCAGAAACAACTCCTTGCGAGTCCTCTAGTATCTAAAAGCTATAATCTACGGTCTGATATGGCAGCTAGGGTAAAGTTTAGCTCAATGATTCTAAATCAGTGCGTCCCTTGGTTTTGGTTAGTTTGTTGTAACATTTTTAAACGCACGCTTAAATTTTTTAACCTCTTAAAACATGAACAAGCCAATTGTTCCTAGTGGGCGTGTGCTATAGTAGCTAACAGTGATGTGATGCCGTCAGTGGCATACTACCAGTGTATCTCGTAATCTTTGAACGTTTTTAAATTAAATTTTGCCAGGTGTGCCGCTATATTTTATGCTACTCTGCGCGCGGTTGGTGGAAAGTGGTTAAAAACTGCTGGCTTTGCTCGTGATATGGCAGCTACGGTCTAGCTAATTATATAGCTGCTACGGTCTATGGTCTAGCTAGCGATATGGCAGCTGCGGTCTAGGGTCTAGTTAGCGATATGGCAGCTGCGGTCTAGGGTCTAGCTAGCGATATGGCAGCTGCGGTCTAGGGTCTAGCTAGCGATATGGCAGCTGCGGTCTAGGGTCTAGCTAGCGATATGGCAGCTGCGGTCTAGGGTCTAGCTAGCGATATGGCACATAGCTAAGCTATTCAACCCTTTCTCCCAGAAGTAAACGATCCATTTTAACTAATCGGTAGAAAATGTGCAGAAAACATACAAACTTCTTAACTCGATAGAACAGCAATACTGGTCATACAAAAAATGAACTGACACAAGTTGGAAGGAGAACTAGCGCTTCTGGCAAACGTAAGCCACACAACAAAAAATGTACAACTACATACAAACGGAACTTTCATTTTTGAATAGTGGCATTTTAAATTCTAACTTAATAGGTGTTCCTATTTTCCCTAAAAACAAATTCAACACAAATGGTAAAGCGTACTGACACCAAATTAAGTACATCGTTAACATCCTACAAATCATCACAAACGTACGTTCGTATTAATGTAATTATACTATAGAACAAAAGAATACGCGATTAAGCTCAACAAAAAACGTTTTAAGACCATTGGAGCATGAACGAACAAAATGTAAAACATATAAAGTGTAATTGCTTGAGGGTAACGGCCACTCGACATACAAAGGGAATAAAGTAAAAAAGGAACGAGGATATTGAAACATAAAACGTAATAAGCCTATACAACTAACGCAGGAATGACGAGATAGAGTTTGTCTCCATCCTATTTAACAACACTTGGTGAATCCTATCCTATTCTATGAGCTTGTTGAACAACACTTGGTAAATCCTACCATATCCTATGAGGTTGTTTGATCATATTTCACAGTGCTTAGTGAATCCTATCTTATTCTAAGAGCTCATAATCCTATAAGGACATGCATGTATCCTGGCTACACCAAGTGAGGGCAAGATTCCAGGGTTTTCATCTTATTGTAGTTAAAATGAGAGCCAATTCCAGAGTTTGGAATTGTTTGGAAACAACGGAAAGAAATTACAAAGATACTCTTGCAAGAAACCGGCTGCACGATACGCCGGCCTTCTTCACGACAGAAACACAATGGCGAAATAGCAGCATAAGATGCAGCAACTGAACCCATAACAGATTCTTGTAACAAGCACTGTTGGCTTTTCTATAAGTGCCTAAGCATACCCGTGAGAAGTACTATGTCACAAAGTACACTGACGAGGACAGACATTATTAGTAATACATACCAATATGATTTAAACTCGCACATCCCTGACAGTGCTTTATGTCCGCAAGGTACACTGAAGAACAATCCTCTTCAATCAGAGTTTAGCTTAATTTCTTTTAAAATTTGGCCTTCTTTACGGGGTCCTGGGTACATTCTTACTCGTAATGTCTTACATACAATGAGATGCCTCTCCTTGCCTTATAATTATAAGACTTGATCAATACACAAGTGAAATAATAGTTATGATCAAAAGCACTATTAAAATAGCATTTATGATCAAAGGCATTATTAAAATGGTATTTTTGATCAAAGGCATTATTAAAATGGTATTTTTGATCAAAGGCATTATTGAAATAGTATTTTTGATCAAAGGCATTACTGAAATAGTAATTTTGATCAGAAGCCCTATTAAAATAAGTTTTGTTCATTGGCACCATAAGAATATATTAGAAAAGCATTCCCAGTGGTAAAGGCATCGCAAACACGAGTAGAACTGCATAAACGTCGTGAAACTTGTCCTCCTAACACTTTATGATCGTACAGAAGCGTTACAACGAAAAAAAAATTAATACAATAAAATAAACTAACAAATAAAAGTTACGATAGAATAAAAAAATAACAATAACACAAATTTCAACAGAATTCAATCAACATAGAAAAATCACAGTAACACTAATTGCAACAGAATTCATTCCAACAAATAAAAATTACAGTAACACTAATTGCAACAGAATTCATTCCAACAAATAAAAATTACAGTAACACTAATTCCAACAAAGAATATTTCTGCAGCGGATAAAGGTTATGAAGTTTCACGCAAGGATAACCTCCTCATAACGATGACCGGCACTACACTCATTAGATTTAGATGTGTAGGTAGGATGGCTCTAAAGTCAGCCTGTATCATACATACGAAGAACTTCCCACTAGTCACTGTACCATTTTAAACATTTATTACGCAAAAACTATAAAAGATACAACTAGTAAATTGCGATTGAAAGAAGACTACTTCAAGTTTTTTTGTTGTTGATACAGGCTTTTTGTATTTATGATACAGCCATGAAGTTAGTTCCGTGATGGTTTGGGCGGACCTTCAGTAGCAGGAATACAGCTGCTGAAATTATAGGAAATGTTTACTGCATGACCTGCTTAGTCTGCCAACTACATCGGCAAGGACAGACTATCAATTAGTTTCATTTAGTTATATGTTAAAGTGACAGCGTCTATTAAAACCTCAACATTGAAGAACAATAACAGAATAACAGTACTAAAAGCTAAATATAAACTTTGTATCATGGGTATATTAATAAACATTCTTAACAAAAATTTACAACTGAAGAACAGATGTAATAAAATGAAAGACATAGTTTAAGTCTTAAGTCACATATTTACATAACTAAAATAACATACCCTGTAACACTTCTAGTTATATTTAGAACTTCAATATGTACTTTGTTATAGAGTTACCGATATCGGTAACTAGCAGTGGCAAAAAGTATTAGACCAATGCCAGTAAAACGAATTAGCCGATGACATAACCACTGAAATAGCAGATAATCGAAGATAAACACGAACAACAGATAATCACCGATAACAAAACACACAACAAATAATCACCGATAAAAAAACAAACAACAAATAATCACCGACAAAAAAACAAACTACAGATAATCACCGACAAAAAACAAACACCAGACAATCACTGGTGAAGTAAATACTGATATTGCACAAATATATCAAAAGGATGCAAAAGAACGTGAGGACATTGGGCAAAAACAAAGACCTTAGTTACAAATAAAATACAACTTTCATTGCCTCATTCTCACTCTATTTTTGGACGGTTATGTGAAACAATCGACTGCATCACGGCTACTCAAAATTTGATGGACACCTGAGATTTGATGGCACAGGAGATTTGATGGACACCTGAGATTTGATGGCACAGGAGATTAAATGAACACTTGAAGTTTGATCGTAATTAGAGGTTAAACCCTTTAAACAATCAAGTATTGACAACGAAATAATGCTTAAATTACCGAGCGTCTTTAAAAGTTTTCTTTCTGTAATTTCCCTTAACTTTATAAAAAAATATTCAAAACACACCACTACAGTGAATCATTTCTAATGTATTTGAATGCAGATAGTATTGAATAGTATGGCTGGTAACACCTGCAGCAACAGCGCACCTTATCTATAGCTCTTACTCACACTTACAAGGTGTACCATAAGTAAGGTACCCTCTACAAATAATTACCATAGTACTAGTGCTTCCCAGCATATGGTTGCTAGCGTAGCAATGGTACCTTACTTCGCCCCACACAACTTGAGCAGAAAAAGTTCTTTTTCCTGAGAGGAAAACACCGAAAAACAACATCATTTAGCTAAAGAATACCCGTACATTGATGTAACAGCCGCCAACTTTGTCAAATATTCTCAAGTAATCGTTGAAGAAACAGAGTAAGAATCATGGAAAATGTGCACAACCTTTGCCATGTTTTCTTGAAAAAGAAAATCGGCGTTCACTTGTTAGCCGTTTATGATTTATTCATGCGTGATGCCTAAAGTTAAACCTATGTTATAAAAATTTAAGCAGTTTACATAAAAGACAAAGTTTTTGGAATTCAGTCATGGCGAATCAAAATCTCTGTTCGTTGTCCACCTGCTGACGTTTCATATCTAATACGGCCGTAATTCACACCCAACACGTCCGTAACTCATACCCAAACACACTTCAAAGCTGGAGTATATCTCCAAACTTGAATTAGACACACACACTAATTGTGAGCCATAAGATCATGACAGCAATAAAATGAATAAAATTACGCCTTTATATAAAAAATCTTTCAAAAAGTTAGGTACGTCAGGTGTCTCAATATATAGAGCGAAGGTACCCGAGTAAGAGAGTCAGATTAGTTCGACCAGAATTTAACGCACGTGATTGGTGGAAGCTGGAGCACAATTATTCAACAGAAGCATTTTGAGGCGATTTAGACCTACTTCACGTGACAGTACAACGGAGTTTAGCTGCTCTTGATTGCGATTGGTGGGAAAAATTAGATGACTGGTAATTTAATTGTAAAGACAATTGGTCTCTATTACTGAGTTTGAAACAGACGAGATCTTTGATTGGTCAATCTAATGTCTACAACTAATCAGAACATGACATTTCAGAGTACATAAGGCAACAAATGGGCATTCTTCATTGGCCAGCACGGCAGCAGACTAGGAAGAACAGCCAATCAGAGCTTGGTGTTGTCAATGACGTCATCGTTGAACTTCTCAGGCGCCTGCAGATAATTACGTATTAGATATATTTTACTTTATGAATTTCAGGACAATACAGCAATTTCAGCAGCAAAATCCCTCAAAGACACTCATGGAGATGATGTGAATCAAAAGACCTGCAAAAGATGGTTTTCACTTATCAAAAAGAATAACTTCAGTCTAAAGAACGAACCAAGAAAAAGACACTCCAGAGGACTAAATTCTGAGGAATTGCAGGCTGTCATAGATCGAAACCCTACCAGTACAACTAGAGAACTGAGTAATGAGTTTGGGTTTTATCATTTCCCAATATATGATCATATGGCTCACTGCTTATATACAGTTCCTTAGGTCCCTGTTATACAGTTCATTAGGTCCAAGTAAAGTGTAGAAGATTTACTGGAAAAGCTAATGGTTTACGAGAGAGATAAAGGAGGAACGAATGAGAAAAAAGATTTTGAATAAAAAACAACGCCAAATGCGAAAATTGTGTGAAAGACATAGGATTGCAGAAGTGGAATGGCAAGGTGCATGGGATGAATACAAAGCTCAGCAAAAGAAGGTAAAAAGAATGATATATGAGGCTAGAGTGAAAGTTGGGAGACAAGAGTTGAAAATCTCAGAAACAAGGGTCCAGATGGAATTAAAGAGTGGTATAATTTCATACAAGGCAATAACAGAAGTAATGAAGTACAAATCCATGAATTAGTAGTTGATGGATGCAAAGTGAGTGATCAGAGACAAATGGTGAAAGTATGATGGTTGTGGACTTTTGGGAAGACATCGATGAAATGAATTGATAGATAAAGAACTAGTAACTCATCAGATTGGGGAATATGATTTAAAAATAGAAGATGAAATTACGTGTGTAGAGAATGAAACTTTTTTAAAAAAGGTGAAAAAAGGGAAGGCAAGTGGCTCTGATGAAATTCCATATGAGTTCTATAAGCATAGTGGCGGGAGTATAATTGAAATGTTGAGATGTTTGTTTGATAAGATATGGAGAAGTGAAAAAGTCCCAGATGAGTGGAATAAATATAATGTAGTTTTATTGCTTAAGGGTGGACATAAGAGTATGAAAGAACTAAAAAATTATAGACCTATTGCTCTGGCTGACACAGTAAGATTTTTTGTGGAATCCTAAATGAAAGGATGAAACATGTGGTAGAAGAACAAGGAGTAATGGGGGAAGAACAGAATGGTTTTAGGAGAGATAGACGTGGTGAAGATAATGTTTGTGGTGAGTGAAATAATTGAAAGAAAGAAGAAGGAAAATAAAAAGGTGTATCTTGCATTTTTCGATATTGAGAAGGCGTATGATAGAGTATACCGTAGGAGGTTGCTAGACGTGCTAGGAAAAATTGGTTTTAGTGAGAAGATAGTGAACATCGTGAAAAGTTTGTATGAGAATACATGCGTTGTATACCAGCGGGGAAATTTAGTGACGGGACAGGTGAGGAGTGTAAGGGGAGTGAGACAGGGTTGTACCGTCTCCCTTACTGTTTGGCCTATATATAGAAGAATAAGCAGTCCGCCTGAGAATGAGTGGTTTTGGACAAAGTTGGAGAGGAGAAACCGAGTCGTTTGCTGTATGCTGATGACATTGTTGTGGTTAGTGAATCAGAGCAGGAACTGCAAAGGATGTTGGAGATTGTGGATGGATAAGTAGAGATTTCAAGGTGAAATTCGGAGGAGATAAAAGTAAAGTCATGGTTATAAATGGTGATGAGACTGACAGACGTAGAGAGTGGAATATTGGAGAAGTTAAGATAGGCAGAACTAAGGAATATAAGTACCTGGGATGTACATATGTTGAGTGAAGATGGATGTGCAAGAGCAAAAGGTAAGAAAGTGGTAAAAGCTATGCAGTGGTGGGGAAGACTAAGCAGTGTGGCCAAATATAGAGCAAATAAGTATAATATGAATGTTTCAAAGGAATTTGGAAGTATGTTGCAGTACCTAGCATAGTGTTTGGCAAGAATGTTATGGCATGGAATGGAGGACCTAGAAAAGTTGGAGGTGCTGCAGAATAGGGTAGGGCGTTTGGCATTAGGCTCCTCAAAATGGACGGCTGTAGAAGCTATTAGAGGGGATCTAGGGTGGAGTCTACTTTCTGAAAGAATGGTAAAGGCTGTGTTGAATTATAAAGTGAGAATTGAGTGAATGGAGAATAAAAGGTGGGTTAAACAAATCTTTAAATGGAATCTGAATGAAAGTCTTTGGCAGAAAATTTGCGGGGGGCATGCAAGAAAACTGAAGATTCAGAAAACTGTTCGTGTTAGAATTGGAAGAACTATAGACGATTGGTTGTTAAGAGGTATAGAATAGAATGAGGCTATAGGAACGAACCTTCTGGCCCATTCTTGGGTCGGATAATTACTTCGATAATTATTCGGTTATATACCCAAGTCCCATGCCGTATTTCTAGCCGCGTCAACCATGTCGGCAGCGGGTTTCGAACCCGGGTCTTTCCGCTCGCAAGCAGATTCGCTCACCAGTCGACCAAGCTGGTGATAGTCGACCAAGCTGGTGATGGTCGTTATTAAGAGGTCGTGGAGGTAAAGGAATGGAGTGGCATTGCAATAAGTGGAAGAAAGAAATTGGAAAAACTAACAAAAGAGGATGGCCTGAACAAATGGAAGCATAGTATGAATGGGAAAACTATTTTAATTTTGTATGCCAGTAAGAATGTACCAAGGTTTAAAAATTTTTATGATGGAAGTTTTGGCAACCAACTCTTGTTTGCCGTCAGATGTAAGGCATTAAGTGTGAATATGTGTACATGGACGTAGAATGAGGGGAATACAAGGTTAAGTCTGCAGTGTTAACAGAGGAGTAGAGGAAACAGTTGAACTTCTGGTCTTGGAATGTAGTAAATACGAACATGAGTGAGAGAGCCTCATGGATGTGGTCCATGAGCAGTACGGAGAAAACAAGTGGAATGCCAGGTGTGTTGAAGAGGACTCTGGTATGAGATATCTTGTAGGGCTGGATGAGGAATGTAACATGACTGTTGTGGATGCAATGAAAGATTTCTTAGTGCATGCATGGAATAAACGACAGTGATGTTGAATAGTCATTGTTTTCAATGTGACTACTTGCTAAGCATGTGGGGCTGTTTATGACTGATCTGGACCTTCCAGTGATGCCCTCACTTGGCTGGTTCATTTGCATTGAATGACTCAGGGTGGCCATAGAGGAATTACTTTAGATGATCCTGGCTCACATGAGAAAAACTTTGGGATGCCATCCTGTTGTATGCCTGTGTATTAGAGGGAATTGAAGGCCGTTACAAAGGCCCCAGCCAAACGCTGGCCCTCAAATCTAAGTCTAAGTCTAAGTCCGTGTTATACAGTTCATTAGGTCCCTATTATACAGGGTGGTGCAAAAGTAACACCCCTTTTTAGAAAATTAACAAAAACTCTGAAAGGTAAAGAGATCAGGATAATTGTAAACGATAGAAAAGATCTAAGTGTAATCCATTATTAAATATCGAATTAAATAATCAATTTGTCGTTAATTAATAATTAACTAATTATTCATTCATTTTCTAAAAAAATGGGTGTTACTTATTCTCTAGAGTTAAGCAGCCAGATGCTTATAAGACACTCACAGCACCAGAAGACAACAACCCGTCTTCTTTATCACTGCAGACACCGTTGAGTTTGCCGGTGTGTGGGGGCTGTGGAAACTGACGTCTGCAGCACGGAGCCAGCAGTCGCTGGTCCGCTACCTCGTCCGGTGCTCCGGACACACGGCCCGTTATGAGGCTCATCAAGACAGCGCTCATGTACGTGCTCAGGAACCCTGCAACACGTACACTGTGTTCACAACCACACGCACATAGTGGTACCGAGCGTACACGCACACACGCCCGCACGCACACACAGTGACACCATGCATACACACAGTGACATACGTATACATACACACAGTAGTACCATGCCTACACGTACACACAGTAGTATCATGCTTACACGTACACACACTGGTACCAATCGTACATGCACAGCTTAAGCGCTAAAACGTACACTAAAAGCGCACATCTTCGGTCACAGCTACAAAACAACAATAATTCATTTCAAGAAAATGTCACAATGAGAAACACTTCATTTTCACTTGCACAAAAATACTTAATTAAATAAAATAAACAACAGCAAAAAGCTGAGAGGATATTTTTCGACTTGATATCCAGGTTATATGCTCTCCCACAACAATCACGCACAGGCACCAGAGTAGAAGTACCGTACGAATAGTAAGGCAAGTCTAGGGACTACTCATACCACCACCACTAATGTCCCTAGACTGCTATTACTATAAAACTGCTATTACCTCTTGCACTTCTATAGGGAAGAAAAAAATGCATAAAGAGGAAAAGTCAAAGAACAAGACACCAATCTTCACGCACAGGCATCACAGTTTTTTTTGTAAATTAAGCGTCACAATAACAGGTACCTGGAGCAGTAAAAATAAAAAGCCACCAATATAAAGCTTCCAATGGCACAAATGATTTTAAATTGTTTGATTCTTACCTATTGTTCCGATCCAAGCATACGATATGGCATACAACTCGTGGAGAAAATTAAAATCTGTTTCATCGCTGTCTTCTGTGGCGTTGGACGCAATTGTGCTTTGGGATTCGCTCATTTTCTCGGCAGTGAAATAGTCTTTATTTCCTGTTTCATTAAGTCCACCGCTTTGCTTTTTTTCTCTTGCTTTCGCTACCACATCCACACTGTCTCTGGAATCCCCCACCTCGAATGTACTCCCATTTCCCCACCCGGTGTTTCTAAGCCCATCATTTATCCCTGAGAATTTCGTGAGATTATCACCCCCCCAGCCACCCGATATCAAAACATCGACATTACTACTGAAGTTTCTAGACTTGAGGTATCTTGGTGTGCCGTCAGTGCCCTGGAGCATGAGGTTTTCAAAGGCAGAGTCAGTGGTGAGGTTGAGGGGAACCTCAGTGAGGTTAGCCGTGGGGTCACAACCGTCGACGTAGCGGGGTTTGTAATCTGGTGCAGGTTTGGGTTGTCCGAAACCGATCCAGAGACTCAGAGTCAAGCCCACGATGAGGCCCGTCATGGCGCTCTGGAAAAATGCAGGAAATAATACATGTCATCTCCACACCATGGTTCATGCTTACACACAACCATCAATCAAAGACAAAGCAATGAAGGAACTGAAGCTAACACACGACAAAGCAATGAAGAAACTGAAGCTAACACAAGACAAAGCAATGAAGAAACTGAAGCTAACACAAGACAAAGCAGTGAAGAAACTGAAGCTAACACACGACAAAGCAATGAATGAAGCTAACACAAGACAAAGCAATGAAGAAACTGAAGCTAACACAAGACAAAGCAATGAAGAAACTGAAGCTAACACAAGACAAAGCAATGAAGAAACTGAAGCTAACACAAGACAAAGCAGTGAAGAAACTGAAGCTAACACAAGACAAAGCAGTGAAGAAACTGGAGCTAACACACGACAAAGCAATGAAGAAACTGAAGCTAACACACGACATAGCAATGAAGAAACTGAAGCTAACACAAGACAAAGCAGTGAAGAAACTGGAGCTAACACACGACAAAGCAATGAAGAAACTGAAGCTAACACACGACAAAGCAATGAAGAAACTGAAGCTAACACAGGACAAAGCAATGAAGAAACTGAAGCGAACACAGGACAACGTAACAATAAAAATAAATCTAACACACAAAAGAAGAAATAACGACGGAAAAGAGATGCGGTCATGACCCTCACCTTCTGCGTGACTGAGGTGGTGGTCATGCCGAGCGTGAACAGCCCCAGCAGCGGTCCCCCCACCGCCCCAAACACCGTCAGCGACGCCTGCAGCACTCCGGACCCCAGTGACGCCGTTACGAACGCCAGGCCTGCCAATAGGGTTGTGTTATAACGGTATAATTATTATATTCCTAGTTTACCCACCGCAGCCACAACAAAAGTGATCTCAGCGGTGATACACGGTATCAGGAGATAGTCATTTAAGTTTTGTTAGGAGAGTATTGTAACATGCTGTACTTGAAGTATATGTACAGTTTTGCCCGAAATTATAAATAACCCCACAGAAAACTTGTTTCTCTTCATTTAAAGATATAGAACATTCTGTTTTATAGGCGCCTGCAATGCGTAGATTTGATCATTTCTCAACATTTGCTACAACTGTAAATCAATTTGTTGATTGTGCGCTTGTACGGGATGAAAACTAAAAAACGGAGATGAGATCACAGATTATGAATAATCCCGGGCTCACAGTAACCCTTCCCAGTCTGCTGTGACATACATGTTTCCAAGAGATATTTTCAAACGACTTCGCTGACGGTATTTGTCCCAGAAGTGTATTGATGTAGGAAAAATCGGCATTCTAACGTACAACAACTATTAGATCCCTATTTTCCTAGATTATAAAGTTACTAGACTTTCAATTTTATCAGTGTATTGAAGCAGAAAATCTCATTTTCTAGTGTCTAAATATCTGACTTGAAGTTAAAAATGCTTTCTTTTCTAAGTTATATTATGGATGATTTTCGATGGGATTGTAGCTATGTGAATAGCTTCACTCAAACTGCAGGGGTTCCCTGATTTGACCCCCACGAACCCCTTCTGGATGCGAGGTCTTTACGAACCCTCAACATTTAGAGACACAATCTAAGCTCGAATGACATTGTAAAATGCACAACAGTTTGTGAAATATCAAGTTTATAGCGTAATATTGCAACGATATCTCACAGATCTCTAGGGATATACTCCCGTCAGTAATCCCTGACTTGAAACACACATTCACACTGCATTCTTCACGTAGTTTCATTATCAGAACGCTAAAATGAAAACAACATGGAATTCTAGCACGAGCGTAATTTATGGAACCACATACATATTATACATACATAAAACACGACTAGGTTTTTCAATAGGACGTGTACGTTAGGGGTGCTCCTCTTGGTGCCTTAGGTATGCGCACTAAAATCTGTCGCTTGCGTGGTTCCATTTGTATTGAGGGAACGTCAGCAGGTAGAGTAGGGGTAGTCGAGCGCCTGCAGTCAGAGTGGCAACACATTCACTCTGCTGTCGAGTGGTTGCTTAGTGCAAAAATCCTTGCTGCCGATTTTTGAACACCTCGCTGAGCCATTAGTGCAATATTTAACTCTGGTGCAATAAGGAGATATAAATACCCCGTATCAACCATTCTTCGCAATTGTTGCGCAATAAATAAAAGAATATAAAACCTTTTTCAATACTGTGATTCAAAGTGCAATAAAAATAAATATACAAATCCCTTTAAATTAAAAGTATTATTTAACACACAAAACCTGAAAAGAACTGTGCTTTTAAACTTATCGTTTGTTGCTGGATTTCCTGGCTGGGAACTCTTGACAAACTTGACATTAATTGGTCAGCAAGTCCGGTAACACTGGAAACACCTGTCCTAATGTTGCTTACACTGAGAGCAACACTGACAGTACACTGAGAGCAACACTGCCAGTACACTGAGAGCAGGAATGTCAACACTGCTAACAGCAACACAACTCACCGATACACAGGATGCCGAAGAGCACGCTGATGCCGGCACTCCAGTACGCAGACAGTAACACAGGCCGGCCCACACACAGCGTCAGCAGAGGCTGTGGTAACCATACTTCAAATCACGTACACTGGCATTAATGTAATGTATTATAACACTAACTTAAAGTAATGTACACTGGCATTAATGTTATATCATAACACTAACTTGAACTAATGTACACTGGCATTAATGTTATGTACTATAACACGAACTCAAACTAATGTACACTGGTATCAATATAATGTACTATAACACTAACTCAAACTAATGTACACTGACATTAATTTAATGTATTATAACACTAACTTGAACTAATGTACACTGGTATTAATACAATGTACTAAAAGTGCATAATGACTGCCCAAACAATGTGCGCGTATCTAGAACAAATGCAGGTCAATCTAATTGGTAATAATGGCTTGCAGATAGCAGTCGCATACTAGTCAACTCAAACCTGTGATGCTGGTCACTCATTATGCTCTTGCAGGTGACTGGTTTGGATGGTGAACTAAACTGTAAAGCTTAGTAGCATTAGTTGGTTTATCCATGCTGCATGATCCTCTTTATTATGGGTACCACACAAGGCTTATTTAGCTGGTCTATTCAAGCCACAAGATCCTCTTTATTATAGGCATCAGCCTATTTAGCTGGTTTATTCATACCACATGATCCTTTTTATTACAGGTATCAGCCTATTTAGCTGGTTTATTCATGCCACATGATCCTCTTTATTATAGGTATCAGCCTATTTAGCTGGTTTATTTATGCCACAAGATCCTCTTTATTATAGGTATCAGCCTATTTAGCTGGTTTGTTTATGCCACATGAACCTCTTTATTACCAGCACCACACAAGACCTATTTAGCAGGTTTACCCATGCCCCATCATCCTATTTATCACCGGCACGACACAAGGAACACACACACCTGCAGGTAGTCCGTGATGGTGACAGCAGCCAAGGAGTTGAGGGAGGACGACACAGTGCTCAGGGATCCACTGAACACACCCGCCACAAACAGCCCTGTGATGCCCGGTGTGCTACTTGCGTACTGCACCACGTACAGGGGCAGCAGCTGCAACAAAACGCTGTCACTGTCAAGCTATCTTGATGTAGTGGCTGGAAATGCAATTATTTAGAATAGAATACGGCAATAGAAACGAGCCCATTCTTGGGTTGATACCCAACTCCCATGACGTATATATCAGTTTAATGGGCCGTTACACTGTGGGTATGTTTGTAGGAGAGGAAAGATACGTTTTATTTCAAAGAATCTTTATTTCACGACTGGAGGTATAAATATTTCAGTCATATTAGATGCTAAATTGCAAGTATGTGTTTATAGAAAAAAGATACTCCTCATATCAAGCAATCTTCATTCAGTGGCTGGAAACGTACATACTTCCGTTAAATGGGACGTGTGCATTGTTTTATGGGAGGCGAGGATAGTGAACAGGAAAAACTAAACTCAACAAATCTGGTAAGGGTTATAGATGACACCAGCAAGCAAGGGATCACACTAGCTGTACCTCAGAACTCAACAAACCTGGTCAGGGTTATAGATGACACCAGCAAGCAAGGGATCACACTGGCTGTACTGGGCGTAGATAATGAGGCCAGCAAGTGCAGTACTGAGTGACAGGGTCATCAGTATTGGCCACTGCAACCACACCGCTCGTTGTGACTGCTTCAGTGTTCTGTAGACACACATTTCAATTAATCTGTGTACATAAACTAAGACTCGTTTTAATATTAAAAATAAACATATATTATTTTCAAAAGTAACTTAGGCAATACAATTTTCAAAATAGTAGTTTTATTAATTGAAGTCAGTTTTCTTACAGTTATCTACGTAAAGAGGAGTTCTCGAAATACTGCTGAAATTGGAGGATGACAGCAATAATTTGCAGTCGTTTTGATGATAGAAGTAGTTTTTAAACACAAGTAGCTATTAAATGATGACCAAGAAGCGAGCAGTTCATCCTCCTTAACTAAATTCACTCAGTAAAGTGATCAACTACAAACGCCTTCACTCGCCCACCACACTCTCTTCCACATACAACACCACACACAGACACACGCACACCACACTCTCTTCCACATACAACACCACACACAGACACGCACACCACACTCTCTTCCACATACAACACCACACACAGACACACGCACACCACATCCTCTTCCACATACAACACCACACACAGACACACGCACACCACACCCTCTTCCACATACAACACCACACACAGACACACGCCCCACACACCTCCCCAATCCAATAGAACACAACACACATCCTCCATTAACATACAACACACGCCCCACACACCCCCAATCCAATAGAACACCACATACACTCTCCATTAACACAGAACATCACACACACACACCCTCCATCAACATAGAACACCACACACACACACACACCCTCCATCAACATAGAACACCACACACACACACACACACCCTCCATCAATATAGAACATCACACACACATCCCCTCCATCAACATAGAACACCACACAAACATCCCCTCCATCAACATAGAACACCACACACACACACCCCCTCCATCAACATAGAACACCACACAAACATCTCCCTCATCTCCCCCCACTGACCTACAAGCAAGCAGGCGCTGCACCTGTGCCTGATTGACGGCGTACAGGGACAGGTAAGTCACACTGCCCCCGATCAACTGCGTCCACAGGGAGTGTCTCGTGCGGGGGTCTGGGTCCAATCTGTACAGCATGTCTTTGTCTCATTAATTTGTGGTGGCAACACGTCACGAGTCTCATTACTTTGTGGTGGCAACACGTCACGAGTCTCATTACTTTGTGGTGGCAACACGTCACGAGTCTCATTACTCTGTGGTGGCAACACGTCACGAGTCTCATTACTCTGTGGTGGCAACACGTCACGGCAACACATCAACAATATTCACAACAAAGTTCACCAACATGACAAAGTTAATCCACATGACTGATAAAGTTCAAGTTCATATACATGATAAAAATAGTTCCCTCACATGCTACACAAAGTTAACCCAAATGACAAAAAGTTCTTCTACAAGACAAAGAACGTTCTCCCACATGACTCAGAAAATTCACTCACATAACTAAGACAATCCACTCACATGATAAACAAAGTTCCCCTACATGACTAACAAAATTCCCCCCACATGACTAACAAAGTTCATTCTACATGACTAACAAAGTTCCCCCACATGACTAAATAAGCTCCCCCACATGACTAAACAAGCTTCCCCACATGACTAACAAAGCTCCCCCACATGACTAACAAAGTTCCTCACAGGACTAACAAAGTTCCTCACAGGACTAACAAAGTTCCTCACAGGACTAACAAAGTTCCTCACAGGACTAACAAAGTTCCCCA
>VCRD01005187.1:9638-25787 GCA_006783055.1 Trinorchestia longiramus
TCTCAATGAAAATTTGAACCATGACAAACAAGTTGAAAAAAGCGCCAGAAATACCAGCAAGATTCTTGGTTTCATTGCACGAAACTTTGAATAAAAGTCAAAGAACATAATCTTACCGGTTTATAAAGCTCTAGTTCAGCCACATTTGGAATATGCAATGCAACTCTGGTCTTCTACCCTACAAAGACACAATAATAAAATTGAAAAACCCCAGCGTAAAGCAACGAAAATGATTCCAGAAATCCGCAATTTTAGTTACAAAAGACGTGTTCAACACCTTGAACTTATCTCCCTAGAACAAATATGACTGCGAGGACAACTAATTGAGACCTATAAGTATCTCAACGGCCTTAACGATGTTACCCTGGAAGGGCATTTCGAAAGAGACGGTAACATGCGAACCAGAAATAACGGCCCAAAACCTTTACTGAGAATATACAAGACATCCCAAGCTATGAAATTCTTTCTTGTTAAAATTGCCGCAACTTGGAACCAGCTACCCGAAAACATCGTATCTGCTTGCACTGTGAACATATTCAAAAATGGTCTCGAGTAATATTGGATTGCGAAACCCCCAGTATTATAACGTACTGATTCAATGTCCCTAACTCCCGGGGCCAGTGTAGGACTGAGATAAATGCGCGTGGCTGAAATGCCTGTGCGCGAGTCAAGTTCGTGTACGTGACTGAATTGACTTATGGGATTAAGATATACGTGCATGAGTGATGCCCTTACTTTAGACGGTATGGGACTTGGGTATCAAGCCAGGAATGGACCAAACGATTCGTTTCGATTGCCTTTTTCTATTATTTTCTCTTATTTTAAGGGTCATAATGTCGTAATGTTTTTGAAATCGTAACATCCGTACTTTGTGTTTCTTGTTTGCATTAGCAGTAATTGATGTATTGAGGTAGAATCCCGTCCTAGAATTAGACGTGAGTCTGGATTGGAGCTTACAGGAAATGACTGCGAGAGCTATCACTAGAACCATCTTGTCAGTTACTATCTTGTTGAATGAGAATATATCCCTAATAGCCAGCTTCCTTTTAGAACACACTATAGTATTATTTTGTTTCATTTAGGCACCATCGTACTTCACGACACTGAGGGTGAAGACAAGAAGCCATCTCGCTGGCTGACCCATCTTATTATTATAGTCTTAATCAGGAACTAAACTCTGTGAATTCATCTGCACCTGGAGTGAAGAGCCCCTTCAACCTCTGCTTATTTTGTTAATACGTTAAGAAGCATTAGGTATACCATGGGTTTTATAACTTAATTATTTAGTTATTGTAATTAATTTTTGTATATATTAAATACGAATATAATCCATCCAGATTGTCATTTTCCGATGGTAGGATAAGCAGTGATGAGATCTGCCGGCAATTGCACCGGGAGCTGAGTTACTTAACATTGTATGTCCAGAGCTTTAAAGGAACAATGAATGTATGGGAGGACGCCCTTACACATATGTTGCCGGATCTGTAGAATCGGAAACAACTAACACAAGCCATAAGGAACTTGATCAAAATTACGTAACTATTTAGCAAACTGAGTGACTGTGTTGAGACTTTCTGTTTTGCTGAGAGTAGCACTGTCTAACAGGTTTTTGTTACAATAACTCTATTTTTATGAACTCACCTCGTAAACAATTATTCAGATCATTTATTCAAAATTTAGTAAAATACAATATTGTACTGAGTAGCCAGCCCAATCAAGATATTGTAAGCTACCAAACACGTGGATGCAATCTCCGTAGCAAAACGTTAGCCAATAAATTCTTTCCCAACAACGTCAACGGTCATAGTATAGAATAGAATAGAATGAGGCTATAGGAACGAACCTTTTGGCCCATTCTTGGGTCGGATAATTACTTCGATAATTATTCGGTTGTTTACCCAAGTCCCATGCCGTATTTCTAGCCGCGTCAACCATGTCGGCAGCGGGATTCGAACCCGGATCTTTTCGCTCGCAAGCAGATTCGCTCACCAGTCGACCAAGCTGGTGGTATTCCTATTTTCATACCATCGAATTAAGATCAATTCCATTAAAGTTGGAACCGGCTACACATACACTACGTTGCAAAAGTTTCACTTGCTAGTGCAAATACTCTTAATTACAAGTAAATCCCAAAAACTTGAAGTTTAAGGCAATCATTTCCCACTGTCAAAACAAATATCCCAGCATAAGTTTTTCTTTCCAGCGTACTCCCGGTAAAGTCAGTGAACACAATACCGCTGTGCTTTCTCTCTAGCACTGGCGTCCATTCCAGTCGTGAAAAGTAAACGTGCATTACAATTCCTTTTCCTCATAATTCTGATGATCTTATTGCACCAAATTGCAAACAACTATTCAAGTAATCATTATTTAACGGGTAAAATGAGTTTTCTTAGTATGGTTGGAAGCTTTTCATATCGTTCAAGCAGTCTAAAACAAATGTTTTACTATAAATAACATGAACGTTGGTTAATAATGAACTTGCCAGCAGCATATGTAAACCTTACATTTTACCCATCAACTAAAATGTTTTAATCAGTGCAACTATCAAATAGACAGAAATGAGCTCAAATATTTCCATTCTGTTAAAATATTACTATTGCTAATTATGTGGTAACCATTAAACGGAACTCACTGGGAGTTGCAACATTATTGAAAAACCAAGACTGACGCTTTACGAGGGAAGCATTTCTGAATAGTGATCGTGCTTAGTTCTTTAAACGCGTATTTTAACTGGGAAAGAATTATGGAGCCGAATATTTTTTCTGTTGTGTTGTACTTTGAACATCACCAGTAACAATGATCGTGAATAATATCCTCATTCATATTACTTCATCTTTAAATCAATACCACAATATGTTCATAGAATTTAATTTATCGTAAAAATCCACATACTTACTCAATGAACTGGTGTGAAATTTCAACAGTATTTTAGAGACCGGTACGCATTTTGTTAACACATTTGGTTTGACGAAATTAATATGATGTTATTATTTTGCAGTCTGCAATAACTTCAGTAAACCAATAATATAGAAGTAAAAGATTTTATGGTTTAGCATCTACTATCGACACAGAAGGAAGTCATAGAAAATCAAATGTTTGAACGTGTGTATGAGGTCTATACATAATCGCCCAAATATCTATGTGAAATGATGTACATTAGTATTCTTAGAATGCTATTTTCTTTTTCTGATAACACCAACAAAATTAAAATAATTTTGATTTCTTCAAACGTTTTGCAACAAACTTCGTGTTTTACTCATTCATTCATGTGAATGTGTTGAATATCGATAAATGCAGAGTCAAAAATTTCAATACATGTAGGAAAACCTGGTATAACTGAAAATCAATTATCTAAAACCGGTAGAGGACGAACGTGAAAACAAAAAACTAAACAAGTCCGGCTGCCGCCGGACTACCTTAGGTTACGCAAATGAATCATGTACGGTACATCAGTGAGATCTAAGCTGATTGGCTTTCCAGCGTGACAAAAGTTTAATGATTTTTTGAAGTTTGAATGTATTTGGGAGAGTTGAAACACACTCTGAAATACAATCTATGAGGGCCCTCAACACACTGTTTCATACATAAACTGCAACATCCACTTAGAAAAATGAAAAAAGACCCATACAGGGATTACAAACAAATAATAATATCATACAAAATATCTGAACACGGTCATAAAATACATTCTACAGGCAGAACACAAAAAATGAAATGTAGCAAAATAACTTTGACGAAAAGTATATGCGTCTGTATTAAAAGTCCCTCTTAAAATGAAAACAATTTTTCAATTATATAAATTAGGGAACACGGATTTACCATAATTTTGACTTCATGAAAAATTAAATAATATAAGCTATCCAGGCGTAGAACAGAATACATACAATTTTCGCAAGGTTATTTTTTCATTTATATAAAATGTCCATACGATTTGAAGTCATTCAAATCCGCGATATACGTAGAAATAAATATACCATGTCACATAATAATGCAAGATAACTGTGAACATCATACACAAAGAAACTGTAGAATAATATTCCAGCGTTTTTTCAATGAATTGCCGAGCCTAAACGATCTACCACGTACACGTACATATATCGAGCTCATTTGATGGAGAAGAAATTATTTCCCGTTTAAACTCAATGGTAGCTCAAGATATGCTTTCGTGCACGTAAAGTATTCAACTCCATCATAGGTGAATGAAACAATAATGGAAATTTATTAACATTCGTTATTTATAACGGGTATATTTATGTGCAAAATTTACCGTATTCTAAGTACTTTCAAATGGAAAAGGTGCGAGTACCAGTCCAGCAAAGTTACTAAGCTAACCGGGGTACACTGTGCTGAGTTTCATGTAATCCGACCTACTGCAAACTGATTGTAAAGTACAATCAGAAATAGTGAATGTCCACACCTTGCGCAGGATTTCACGTCCAGTATCCATCCCATACTCGTCATCAGTCGACTCTTTCAAGAAGCTTGATATGCCTTTTCAGTCGGAGAATCTCCTGTGTTGGGGTGACATTCTCATGGCGGCGTATCAACTCCAACGTGATGTCTAGCCAACGGCTGCGGACGGCGACGTGGGACTGTTCGAATTGTTGCCACGAGTTGGATCTGCCGGCCACCAGACCTGGTTCAGTAGCAGTATGGGAGACCACAGGACAGATTCTTTTTCTAGGTGAGCTGCAGGGACAATTAGAACAGTATCAGTCAGCTTTAGAAGAGAGGTGACACATCGATATTGATATGATGTCCACTACTCTGAAAAAAGAGTTGTAAAAGGTTCTCGCATCTGGGTTGTATATTTTCTAATATATAACACGTTAAATAGAGTATAGGCAAAAACTGCAAACTTAATTCTCCACTCTACTATTAACTGCTAATTATATATTTTACACGTAACATAAAACTTTAATTGCCAATGATATGCCCTACGGCTGGATATAAACTGTAAGTTAAGAAAGGCTAACGTTATGCTTTATGGCATGAATATATGATTATCTTCCTATCGTAGAAACTCTTTCTCTTGATATTTTTTTTTCATTTGTCAGTCACTAGGTATATGGTACAAACCCGTAGGGAGAAGATTCGTTTTCACTTTCAATAGAAACAACCTAACTAAAGATTAGTTTACAACCCTAAAACATCTTTAAGAATGCCAGTGGGCTCAACCTGCAGTAGCGCTACCGACGTTATCCGTCGATTACTCCAGTGACGTTGAATCTAGATCCCATACGTCATTGTTTCAATTAATAAATTCTTCTTGAAATACAAAACGTAATATTGAACTATATTTTTTCTCCCACTAGTCATTGTCAAAAAATACAAATAGTGATGGAAAACGCAGATATATGTATTAAGGCGCTGTAATAATATTTTCAAATGAATTTGAAATGATAAAATTATTTGATAAATTTATGTTGCAATATAAAACAGAAAATAAGACAACATTGTTTCCTCAAACACGGTAGCCCTAGAATTCGTTGTACAGAGTGGGACAACATAACTCCTTTTCTACAAAGTAAGGGCATTTAAAAAAGTGTTATGTTGCCTCAACCTGTACTTGTTCATGTTCCGGGAACTTATCAATCGTTCGCTCAGTGTGAATCCATTTCGTGGCTATGGCTACCGGAACCCAACAGACTTGCAAAGCGCCAGAGGTCAATGTCAATAACAAATTTGAATTCCCAAAAACATACCACTAAATATTGACTCTTGGCTTTTCTAACCGTTACCGAGGATATACGAGTATATAGGGACATACGAAATTTTTTATATCATGTTTTAGTTTTGGAGTGTTCCACTCATACGTTCAGTTACATACGTCCACTCATACTCAATGTAACTAACTGAAAACTGCTTTCAACTAAATGTCCTGAATGAAAAGACGAGGGTACGATAAAATTTTTGTACATTCCACAACTATGAATGGAAAAATGAGAATTCTGTAGACTTTTGTTTAACGTAATGAGTGGGTCTTGAAGTAAACGGTAGGTAAAGGTGAACACCATCAATTATACGTACCAATTCGGAATATTTTTCGAAATATATTTTGCCGAGAAGGAAGTTAATAACTTTAATTAACATGTTATTCATCTAAATAAATTGATCAGCAGAAAAAATGATTAAACCGTTAGTTATACATATGTCACATATACAATACCAAGTTCACGGTGGAATGCACATGACCTTAACATTTAAACAATAACCTCTTCAGTGAAGTCTAATGCCGAAGAGGATAGAAACAAAACAGTACTTATATTCAGTGCCACACTCTATTGGATGAATACCCGAGAATTCGTATGTCATAATTCGTGTGCTTGTTAGATTGTGTGCACTAAATTTGTAATATAAAAATTATGCAGAGAAACGACTTTGTCTGACCATCTAAACACATGCAGTTCTTCGCAAATTGTAGGCTCTTTTTCTCTTATAATAAGGAACTATTTCACAAGACGTCAAATCGACCGTGGTCGAGTGGTCTACGACCCGTGTTCTGTATCGGGTCTCTGCTTCATGTAGAAAGACCGCGGGTTCGAACCCGGCCATGGACACGATTTGTTTCTCGTACGCCGCGTCGAGCACTCAACCCGCTAAGCACTCTACTCTACCCCGCCCATAAAGACGCCCAAAAACCTTCCGGGATCGTCGCATGGAGCTCACCATCATGTATGGGAGAATGTACTCTTAGAATGTTAACTTAGAATGTTAGAATACTCTTAGAATGTTAACCTTAAGAATTTGAAAAACCAATGTACTAATGTCTATGTACTGTGTTCTCGATTGAAAATAAAGATTATTATATTATATTATTATTTCCATCGCTCAGCCCCGCTAAAAAACTTGACTTGCATTATTTAACCGTTAGTAATCACTAAAAAAAATTGAAAGCCATTTAAACGCCGATTCAATCATGAACAAGGGTGTCTCTTTACTTTCATATGAACTCATGATACTGCTGATAAGTTGAAAAGGGTAAGTTTAATCATGCATACCTTAAGAATCGATGCAAATCTTTGCCCTAAAATCTGCTGCAAGACCATTTAGCTGAGTCCAGTTGTCGTAGAAACTGGGTGAACTTTAAATTCAGCAAATGATCAGCTGCATCCTTAAAATAACTGAAATAGAGTATAAACCCTGAAAGCGTAATCGTAGAGAAAGAAATACTGTAAAATAGGGTATATCCAAACAACATTACATATTTCCTAAAGAGCGAAGGTATACATATAGTGGCGCCATCTATTGATTTCCGAGAAATTTGCAGCCACTCGTAATGGCGGTGGTGTACTAAACTATTATTTCTGTTACAGCTTTCGTTTCTTGTCCGGCTTTTTGAATTTTAAATTAATCTAAAGGTATTTAACAGCAGTTGCCCATCAAGATTGCAGTAAACATTAAACGAAAGACACTGACTCTTTCGAAAATTTTACAATATTATATATATATATATTGGACAACATTGGAAAATTATTCCAACACGAGGAACTGTTTCTAATGCCGAGTAAATAATTCAGTTAAGCAATATTCGTTAAATAAATCATCGTTGGCTCTATATGGCAAGTAATTTTTTTGATGTAATTTTGATATATATTATAAACAAATAGAAACTCCTCTATATTGAATAAATATTTATATGTGAAATAGATTTTATATTTTAGTGCCCATAATTATATTAGTAGACCAACAATGAAAATTCACATGATTTTTACTGAATGATTTGCCAGTGGACTCAGGCTTTACGAAGGACTTTCAATATTGATGGATTTGCCTTTGGTTTTCGCAATGCATGGCTTACAATACATATATCGAAATACATATATCCTATCGAAATCCTTAAGTGCATGATAAAATAAAAACATAGAAATTATGACACAAGTAGCAGAAACAGTGATTTGAACTAGTATAAACTTTGTATTACTCATTCAACAAAAGACTTTGTGTTCATGTTGATGCGTGTATTTCTAGATATTTTTATAAATATATAGGTATGTGTTCAGTGTCAGCGTCTATGTGAACGACAATAAAAAATTATCTTACAAAATTAAGATTCTTTACCATGTCATTTTCTAATGGACATTGGCGTATCTTAAATACAATATCTCATGACCTCATTCTCTATTTTCATATATGTTATGCATGCATTTTAAGCATTGTGTTGTAGACATTACTGGCGGGGGATAACTAGAAACCGCTTGTTTTCATGTCATTAGCTTGATTCAGCTTCAATATTTAAATTCCTTTTTTTCAAATTCCATGATGACCATGAAAATGAGGAAAATAACCACAATCCGTCAAAAAACAAGTGAATTTTTCCTGTGGGAGTATACGAGAATATTTATGTCATTGGGATCTGATTTGACACACTAAATTATGATTTTTGACTTAAGAATTTGTGAGAAAGAAGATGTTGGATTCGTTAAAATGGTTTCCTTGCTTATACTTATTGGCGGTACTCAATCAATGAAATGAAACTCTAATCCAATCCATTTCCTTTCCATGTTGTATAAGTCGTGATGAACGTCTCATACTTTCACGTAACTGCCAGACAATGAGCCTCGCTGTTTCCTATATGAGGTGTCACTCAACATTCATTGGACAGCATAGTCTATGGATTCCACAACCAGAATTTAAGTTACTCTGAAAAATCTCCTAACCATCGACAATTATGAGAAATAACACACCAGCAGGCTAAAGAAGCAGTATAGATATATTTTCAGATGTGAAATGACGAGTAGAAGGTAATTGTTATAATTTTAGTTCTAAATTATATCAAAGAACCAAAATAAGGGCCAATTTAATAAATAAAACCTGTGAAATTAGTTACACAGGTTTTTATTTATTTTGAGCACACATGAAACAGGCATGTAAATAACTAATAATAAAAGCTACTGTGTTACATAGGAATCATGATACAAAACAATACTTCGATAAAATTTTAACAAATTTCTGTAGAGAAAAGACGATAATATATGCCTAAATTTTACGAGATATACATATCAAAACTCTGTATCAAGAAAAAGGAGTGAAAAACATGCTTGCAGAAAAATATCGTGATATCGTGAAGATGCATTTAGATTTATTTTGCTCCTTGACAGAATTTGCCAATGTTTATAGGAATTTCATTACTCGTCATCAGATAAGTGACGATATTTCGTGAAAAATCAGCAGAGCGGAGTCCCTTCCGGAATTCGAACCTGGTCGCGTAGATTTACAGCTTATCTCTCTCACCACTGCACCATGGGACCTCCGCAGTGGAAGAAAACATTATTATATAGCAATAGCGGGCACCAGAAAAAAATTCTTACTGAATTTTACAATATTTTTCGATTCAACTATATAATAATACACAGTTTGTTGTTTACTTGCTTGCTTGCTTGGTCCGCCTTTTTGTTCCGTTCCTAAGGATTTAGATAGGAGAAAATTAGATCGGTTATATATCTATCTATACTATACTAAGAGCCACGTCCGACTGTCCGTCTGTCCGTGTGTCACAATCGTCTAATCGATAGCTTTGACAGCAACAAGGATAAAGCTTAAGAAATATCGGAAATCATTCTATTGCATTAATTTTCTATGGCAATTCAATTCCCTTTCACTTGCATTATGGTATCCAGAATACACAATCGGTTTATTTTTACAAATAGAAATTTTCTTTGGACCTTTTTCTGTTGAAATTCATCATGATGCTTTGATATTTTTAATTGATAATGCGGAAAGAGATGTTTTAAATTAGTTTGACCAGTAACCTGGCTACCACTTAGTATAAGACCAAGGATTTAGGAAATTGATTTTGTGTCACGCTCTTAAGAATAGATTAGCACTGGTGGTTTTGGTTTCAGTTTACTGTTAAATTAATACACTCATTTTTGCTGTAAAGTGAACTATAATGAGACCTTTTAAAAAAATTAGAGATCCAAAGCCGTATATACTCGAGTCCATATCGTGGATACTGAGTTCGGTGGTATATTGCGGCTCAAAAATACTGTATTCTAATTGTTTATTACTGTCACAAGAAAAATAAGTTACCTTTGAAATAAGCTTAAGCATGGACACTCCACTCGAACGAAAAAAAGACTGAATCGAGAGTGAAAAGGAAAAGGGAGAGAGAGATTATCTCAAAAAATATTTATAAATACTATCAGAAACCCGTGTAGATTACACGATTTCAATAATTAACTCATTCCCAAGCATTTAAGGTTATGTATGAAAGAAATGTATTTAATAGGCATTCTTTGATATGGAAAGAATCTTGAAATAATTACTGAAATTTGAAATCAAATTTTTATGCAATGCAAAGTTTTCATATAATTCAGTTTACATCAGGGTAAAAATAATATTTTATTTGAATATTTTATATACAATTTCACTATACAGTACACAGCTTTCGACCATTTGCAAATCCTTGAAAAAACATCATTATTGGCAACGCATATTGAAACAATATTGAAAACACATATATTGAAAAAATAATGTCAAAATATTATTATAGAATTTTCCTATTCATTCAAAATTTCTCTTTAAACTATATTTTTGGTGTAAGTTATTCCATACTTTACCCCCTGATATTTGTTGCCATTATCATGTGCCACTTTAACTTTAGCATTTTGTTGGGCACGTGATCGAAAAAATGCTACACACAGCTGGCCATGAGAGAACACGGATTGCTGCAGATATATACCAACTTTGTCGAAGGTTTGCACTTGAGCTTCGTTGATAGTCAGAGAATACGAGAGTCTTAGAGGAAATTTTGTTCTATGTAAAGTGAATGGTAACTTTGTATCACTTGAAGTTAGCTTTATTCTTAGGATTAGCACTGTTGATCCCGTGTGAGATCCCATCATTGTTTGGATGCAAACCAGGAATGAAATGATATGTCTGACCCTGCAAGCGGAAACAGTAAGACCCCCTTCCAGGCGGCATAATTACATCCGCACCAAAAGAAGCAAATGAAAATGCTGCATTGTAATTTCTAATGTTGTCTCGGTAATTTCTGGCTTCATGATTATCACACTCCAACAATCTTCGAAGTAGTAGAGGGCATTCTTGTAAAGAGGGCAAGCAAACTTTTCCATTGTGACAGCAATCGAGTAGCTCTCTTTAAAATCTAAAAGCAGAACAGAAGTGACATATGACATTCATGAGACCAATATTAAATTGTTTGTTACTTATTTGAATTGTGATCAGCCTTCGTTCTTGGTTTCCTACTGTTATATTTGAATTATGCTCAATTATCTCTTCTTGGCTCATATTCGCTCTTCTTTTCTGGTAACAATTTCTTAAATCGTTCAAGTAAACATCTCTTTCCTCCCGAGTCATGTGAGCTCTTCTTTCAGCTGCTCTATTCCTAGCTTCCACCAATTCATGCTCCCTATCCGTGACATTCATATATTGTCTTCTTCGTACTATAAAGTTCCTGTTCATATCTCGAATAGATTGACTTTCTTCTGTTCTTAGTCTATCTCAAAATCTTCTTTGTCTCTCTCTGGCTAATTCTCTCTTCCTCTCCATTGTAAAGGGAGAACGTAGTGTGAGTAGCCCAATAAATAATGGGATGATAATATTTAATGGTACTTTTCACAATCTCGTTTACCGATTAGTTACTAATTATTCTTCGTGATCTCTCGTCACAAAGTCAAAAAATAATTGTTCTTCTTGATCTCCAGCCACAAGGGCAAATACGACCTCTTATATATAGTAGCTTCGTAGACACGATACCGCCAGTCACGGGGCCTTCATAATAATGAAGAGCGTTACACACGAACTTAGTTTTAAGTGTATTAATATATAGATTTGCTCTATATTTGGCCACACTGCTTAGTCTTCCCCACCACTGCATAGCTTTTGCCACTTTCCCACCTTATGCTCTTGCACATCCATCTTCACTCAACGTACATCCTAGGTACTTATTTTCCTTAGTTCTGCCTATCCTAACTTCTCCAAAATTTCACTCTCTATCTCTGTCAGTCTCATCACCATTTATAACCATGACTTTGCTTTTATCTCCTCCAAATTCCACCTTGAAATCTCTACTGTATCCATCCACAATCTCCAACATCATTTGCAGTTCCTGCTCTGATTCTCTAATTACAACAATGTCAACAGCATACATCAAAGAACTCAGTTTCTCCTCTCCAACTTTCAGTATAAAACCACTTATTTTCAGGCGGACTGCTAATTCTTCTGTATATAGACCAAACAGTAAGGGAGACAGGGTACAACTCTGTCTCGCTCCCCTTACACTCTTCACCTGTTCCGTCACTAAATTTCCCAGCCGGTATACAGCACATATAGTCTCATACAAACTTGGCACGATGTTCAATATCTTCTTACTAAAATCAATTTTCACTAGCACGTCTAGCAACTTCCTATGGTCTAATCTATCATACGCCTTCTCAATATCCAAAAATGCAGGATACATCTTTTTATTTTTCTTCCTCTTTCTTTCAATTATTTCACTTACCACAAACAAATTATCTTCACCACATCTATCTCTTCTAAAACCATACTGTTCTTCCCCATTACTCCTTGTTCTTCTACCACATGTTTCATCCTTTCATTTCGGATTCCACAAAAAATCTTACTTACTGTGTCAGGAAGAGCAATAGGTCTATAATTATTTAGTTCTTTCATATTCTTATGTCCACCCTTATGCAATAAAACTACATTACATTTATTCCACGCATCTGGGACTTTTTACTCCTCCAAATCTCAGTAAACAGACATCTTAACAGTTCAATTATACTCCCACCACTATGCTTATAAAACTCATGTGGAATTTCATCAGAGCCACTTGCCTTCCCATTTTTCACCTTTTTTAAAAAAGTTTCAATCTCCACACAAGTAATTTCATCTTCTATTTTTAAATCATATTACCAAATCTGAAGAGTTACTGGTTTTTCATCTATCAAAGGCTCATTCATTACACCAATGTCTTCCCAAAAGTCCACAACTGCTTTCACCATTTGTCTGTGATCACTCACTTTGCATCCATCAACTACTAATTCATGGATTTGTAATTCATTACTTCTGTTATTGCCTTTTATGAAATTATACCACTCTTTAATTCCATCTGGACCCTTCTTTCTGAGATTTTCAACTTTTTGTTTCTCATCTTTTACTCTAGCTTCATATATCATTCTTTTTACCTTCTTTTGCTGAGCTTTGTACTCATCCCATGCACCTTGCCATTCCACTTCTGCAATCCTATGTCTCTCAAACAATTTTCGCACCTGGCTTTGTTTTTTATTTGAAATCTTTCTTCTCATTCGTTCCTCCTTTCTCTCTTTCGTAAACCACTTCGCTTTTCCAGTAAATCTTCTACACTTTACTTTCCCAATTATCTGCTCTGCTATGGCATACAACATTTTTGCCATCTCTCTGTTCATGTCATTTACATTTCCATTTCTATTCCATACACGTCTTCTAAGCTCTTTTTCAAATTCTTCCCAATTTGCTGCTTTCTAACACCCCTTTTCATTTACATTGCTCATTTCTTGCATAACCTCTTTCCCCCCCTATTTGCACTTAAGAACCAGCATTCGGTGATCAGTATCAATATCAAATTCATTTTCATCCACATACATTTTCCTGACATACCGTCTTGCTTCATGACTCACTAACACATTGTCAATTGCTGCTTTCCATTCCTTACTCTCCCATGTATGCAAACCATTCCCTACTAATCACCAGCTTGGTCGACTGGTGAGCGAATCTGCTTGCGAGTGGGAAGACCCGGGTTCGAATCCCGCTGCCGACATGGTTGACGAGGTTAGAAATACGGCATGCGACTTGGGTAAACAACCGAATAATTATCGAAGTAATTATTTGACCCAAGAATGGGCCAGAAGGTTCGTTCCTATTGCCTCATTCTATTCTATTCTATTGTGACATTCAAATTTTCAAACTCATTCCTTTCACAGAAATCAATCAATTTACTATCATTTTCATTTACTTTTTCTCCAAGTATACCATTATGGCCATTCATGTCTTCCATTACAATCACTGGGAACCTGCTAAATTTTTGCACTACTCTTTCCAGTATGGTATATTTATTCACATTCTCTTCCTGCGCTAGTGGTCCCGTAGTTGTCATATAACACACAACTAGAATGATACATTTATTTGCTTGTACTTTTTCACATCCCATTGCCAAAATATCTTCGCTCTCAAGTTCATTTCCAAGTCAAATTTCTTCCAATTTCCAATTTAAAGCATTCTTCACAATCAGTTCTTCTCCTCCACCTTTCTTCTGCCAATTAACACGACATTTACCTATCATTTAATATTTATATTCCTTACATACCAACCTCACCCTATTTCGCATCTGAAACTCTATTTCACCAACAGAGTCTAGTCTTCCCTTCTCAAATTCTTCTGCCAGGTTATCAAACTTTCCTAACTTCCATCCACGCACATTTATGCATCCAAACTTTACAACATTTCTAGTACATTTATCTACTCTTTTTTCATCAACTTTCTTTTAGTCCATTCTACCTTCCATGAGGAGATGGGTGGCGCTGATCCAGTGAATGAATCTCTGGGAGAGCTTTGTCTCCCCTTTTTGCGAAAGGTGGACTCCATCTCTCAATTAACACCCAGCCTGGATCAGGTCATCCATATCCAGGAAGCTTGAACCGACTGCTTGCGTCTGTACACTCTCCGTTTTCATAACAAGTATCTTCTCATGCAAATCTTTACTCACCTCTTTGCGCAACCTTTCATACTCCTCATTACAAGCTGGTCTTCTAAACAAACTTGTGACAGCCACTCTCACATTCTTCTTTTGTGCTCTTTCAACCACTTTCATAATCGCATTCTCTGTCACTTCCCTTCCATTCTCAAGCAGTTCTTTTTCACCTCCTTGTACTATCACCATGCCTTCATTCATGTCATCAATCACCTTTTCAGCATACTCACAATTTTTTTTACTCTTTTTCCTCTCAAACTTGTACATCTACTACTTCCAGTCATCCTTACATACCTATCAACATTCTTAACCATGCTATCTCCACATATTCTTATCACTGGTCTCACTCTATCTTGCATTCTTCTCTCTCTATCATGCTCACCTTTCAACACATCCATCTAATTTATCCTCCTTCCACCCACTTTTATCCAAGGACCATTCATCTTCTCATTTATTCTATTCCGTTCATTATCATTTATTCCATTCTTCTCAATCATCCTCCCCACATTCACTTTTACCCAGGGACCATTCATCTTCTTCTCATCCACTTTCCTTTTACTTCTTACATCTTCTCCTCCTTTCAGCTTCCTTTCATCTTCCAACTCTTTCCTTAGAGACACAGCCTCTGCCTTCAGTCTTTTAATCTCCTCCTCCTTCTTCATGTTTACATCAGCCATTCCTACTCTTTCATCCACCATACACTTCCAGCAATCACACACTAATTTAGTCCTCTCACTCTGACTCATCTCAGTCAAGCCCTTGCAAGACTCCAAATCCGCCCACATCTTCCACGTCGTGCACTCAATCATGTCACGAGGTCCTGCCTTCTTAGACTTACCACCAGCCATTCTGTGTCAAAATTTTGTAGAACTAATTTGCTCTCACCTAGAAATAAATACAACAAACCAAACTTCCTGTATTCTCCTTATATCTATCAACAGTCACTCAAGCCAAAACATTCAAGCAAGCTAACATAGTCAATCTAACCAAAATAGTCAATCAATCCAAACTAATCCAGCTAAACAGTCACCCAAGCCAAACTGCTAAAATAGTCAATTAAGCCAAACTGTCGATCAATAACTATCAATTAGTGCAATAGATCAAACCTCTGGTATTTTTCAAGTTCGAAAAATGCACCTTCACAAACTCAAAACGTTTTAACACAAATTCACTACGTGTTTCCACCACAGCGTCAAGATGCTTGCCAATTCAATTTCTGCCTTCCACTTATTATTTTGTTGGGTTGCCCGGTGTCTGCTGATAAAGGAGGTTGTGTATGGGGAGTCGCTCTGTTGGTGAACGTGAGCGGTCATGGCGCTGTAGCAGAAACAACCTATGTCAACGAGTTTCTCTGTTAATAAAACATTTGCTGTTCAAGGTCATGGCGCTGTAGCAGAGGCAACCTGTGTTAACGACACAAAGATGATCGAGAAGCCCTAGACGAGTGTTCATTAGTG
>VCRD01005187.1:26387-37059 GCA_006783055.1 Trinorchestia longiramus
GTCCGTCCAGTGTTCATTATGTAGTGGTCCGTCCAGTGTTCATTGGTGGTCCGTCCAGTGTTCATTAGTGGTCCGTCCAGTGTTCATTAGTGGTCCGTCCATTGTTCATCAGCCTCATCTGGAGTCTTACTGCCTTCAGCTTACTACAGGCGCAAAATTTAGAAGGGAACGGATTCTTCGAGTGGAACCATGAAGAATAAAATTTCTGTAACTTCTTTCAGCCTCTGTGCTAAACATCAGAATAACAATAAAACATCCCTGAAGTCGTGGAGCTGCATGGACTCATTTCCGAAGCACCAATAAAAGTGAAACAAGAAGAAGAATATTATTTTGTTCCACAGAGCCTGCAGAGGATGGGCAATGAACTCGGATTTGTATTTGGACGTCTATTGAAACTGAAAACGTTGCGGAACTATGTTTGTGAAATCTTATTGATTCGCACCTGGCATAGAATCGATCACAGCACAATCTATAAGCAATTTTGAGAGCATGAAAATTTAATGTCTTCTGCATGACAAGAATCGAACAAAAAAACGTAGAAATAGAAAACATCTGAGTAGGGTATGATGCATAACAAATAGTAGGAGGCACGCAAATTTAACATTTCTGGTAAACGTTGACCTTGATCAATAAGGGTGTTGTTGAAATTATGTCTCACGATTGGCCGGTCTTCTCATGGTGAACGACAGAAAATTTCAAAATGAAGATGGCCATTTTCTACATTTTTCACTTGTGTAAGTTTATACAAAATCTTCATCTTTTTTCACCACCTTGTGCTCTGTAGCGTCAGTATGTAAAGTTTGGTTGTGCTAGAGCAGTGTTTCTCAAATTTTTGTAACTCGCGGCACATTTATCAACCATTGAAAATGTCGCGACACACATACCGCAAACGTACTGTGAATTATGGAAAATTATTACACGATAGCTACATTTTTTTAGATGATCTAAGCCTCAGAGGGAAAAATTTTAAATGTGAATATCAAAACTTACCTTTTAATTTTGTTTAAAATTTTTAGTGCTGGTTGTTTTCACTTGCTGTTATTAGTGTGAAACGTATGCTTGGTGCTGTTTTGCAACCTCTTCAATGCTTGGGGGTACATGGGATAAGCACACTCTCATTTCTTCGTCAGTGGAGCGTAGTCTTTCTCTTTTTTTATTTTTATATTGTGCAATGTAGAGAACACTAATTCACACAGATAAGAAATAGAAAATTGCAACAGGAGTGCCAGAGCTTTATCTGATAAGGCTGGATATTTTTTGTGGAAATCCAAAAGGTATCGATAGGGACAGCAGAATGTTTTATTTTCAAGCTGCAGTCACTTGAACTACTTGCTAATTCTTCTTCTTCATGTAATTGAAGTTCTTCATTATGAGGAAAATCAATGAACAGATTTCGAATCCAGTAGTGCTTCGTTGTATTCAATGACGGAAAATAATGGTTAATACAGGGTTTCCCAGAAGTAACTAACCCTTTTAATTTGCTATTAAAACGAAAACTATTAACGCTAGAATAGAATAGAATAGAATGAGGGTATAGGAACAAACCTTCTGGCCCATTCTTGGGTCGGATAATTATTTCGATAATTATTCGGTTGTTTACACAAGTCCCATACCGTATTTCTAGCCGCGTCAACCATGTCGGCAGCGGGATTCGAACCCGGGTCTTCCCGCTCGCAAGCAGATTCGCTCACCAGTCGACCAAGCTGGTGCTAGGATATTGAAAATTGTTTTATTCGAAAGAAAAACCTCTTTATGCTGTATTAGAACAAGATTTTGAATATAATGTCTTTTAAATGAGGGTCATGGTTGTTTTGACAACTTAGGGTTCGTTTCTTTGTCGTTTCCGTAACCCTCCTTAGTGTATCAGGCGATAGCTGTCTTATTTCAGAACTAATGTTGTTTTTAAATTTTTGCAGATTTGTTAGATTTGTTACATAAACCCTTGACTTCAGGTAGCCCCAAAAGAAGAAATCGCATGGGGTTAAATCTGGAGAACGAGGGGGCCAAGGAATGTTACCAAATCGTGAAATTGAATGATTTGGAAATCACTCATTTAATAATGTCATCGTTTCTCTTGCTGTATGGGTCGTGGCTCCATCCTGTTGAAACCAAATATTGCGTAGGCCATGTCTCACAATTTTAGGAATTAGAAATTCGCTAATCATAGTTCGGTATCTTTCACCATTATCTGTTACTGTTGCACCATCATTATTTAAAAAAAAAATGGACTAATCACATTGGAAGCAATTATCCCGCACCACACCGTTACACGAAGAGAATGCAGCGGCCTTTCTTGAATTTCTCGTGGATTTTCATCGCACCAAATTCTAGAATTATGTCTATTTACATGACCAGACACGTGAAAGTGAGCTTCGTCAGAGAAGATAATGGTTTCGATAAAAACGGCATCCTCACACAAACGAATAAAAGATTCGGAATAATTAACACGACTGTGATAATCATTAGGCAATAACTGTTGGGTTAATTTAATTTTGTAAGGATATAACTTCAATTATTTTTTAATAATCTGGTATAACGATCGGGAAATAGATAACTGAGTTAAACGTTTTTTGATGCTGGCTTTAGGATTATCTGTAACACTTGCACAAACTCGCTCGATCACAGCTTCAGTTCGAGTTGATTTTAATCTTCCAGATCGTTGTTTATCATTAACATTTCCAGTGTCCGTAAATTTTCGATACACCGATTTAATTGTGTTCTTCTAAGGACTGGTTGTTATTCTTAAATAATTTCTGTAATCACATTGCACTTCTGTTGTTGACATTGTCTGTGTGTAGATTTACAAAATTCTTATTCTTTCTTCTTTGCTGTATGGAGACATGATGAAAATTAAGGGTTTGCAATGAAGCAAAAATCAAATGTCAAGCTTGTTCGTAAATAGGATACCGAATATCCTATTGTATCATAAAAAGGTTTTTCTTTCGAATAAAACATATTTCAATATCCTAGGGTTAATAGTTTTCGATTTATTAGCAAATCAAAAGGGTCAATTACTTCTGAGACACCCTGTACTTTCTCCGAGTGTAGACAAATGTTTTACTATAATAGGGATCATTTTCTTTTTGCAGTAGCTACGCATTGTAGGGAACATATCAGTTTCACCTTTTTGAGAGATACCAATTTATCCGTTGAGGTGAGGATATTTTCATTTCGGCCTTGCATGCTACTGTTAACAGTATAAAGATGACAAAATATATCTGTCACATATTCCATTTTAGACATCCAAAAATCACATTTGAGATAGTTACAAAATCATTCAGTCTTTTCTTTTTCCAAAAATGCAATAAATTACTTGCGTAAATCATAAACACGAGACAAGACTTTACCTTTCGATAGCAATCGAACTTCGATATGCATAAGTAAGCGAACATGAGTAGAATCCATGTCTTTGCACAATGCTTCAAACGCCCTCGACTTCAATGGCTTAATTTTAATGTAATTTACTATTTCAATAACTTGCTGCAACACCTCCTTCAAATCTTCCTGTGATACTTTTGACACTAGAACTTCTCAATGTAAAAAGCAATGTGTACGAATGACTTCTGAATTTTCTTATTGTACTAGTGAAGCGAAGCCTTTAATACTGCCAACTATACATGGTGCTCCATCAGTGCAAATGCCAACGCAAGACTTCCAGCTCAAATTAATTTTTTCAAGATAGCTTGTCACAACATCAAAAATATCCTGACTTTTACAAGTTGTTTACATCTCCTTACAGCACAAAAACTAATTTATGATTTCATGTTCATGAATGAAACGCACGAATGCCAGCAACTGAGCACTGTTTCTTATGTCAGTCGATTCATCAACTATTAAGGCAAATTTTGATACTTTCATTAAACTCTGTGCTTTAGTTTTAATATTCGTTGATAAATCTGAAATTTTCCTTATTGTATCAATTGATAGGGGTATTTTGTTTATTTCCATTTCAGCTTTTTCTCGTAACATGCATTTAACCACCTTCCTACAAGCGGGCAAAATAACTGACTGAGTATGAGGTTTAGATTTCACTGCAATCAGTTTTGTCAATTCGATGCAAGCAAGTTGAGTTCTTTCTGATATGTTCAAAGTATTTTGGAAAAGGTTTTGTTGCTTTGTTTGCTGATCTAACAATCTTTGAAAATAGCTAACATCTCTATTTTTGAGATAGGAATTTTAAATAGTGAAATGTTTTTCTAATTTACTTGGCACTATCGATTCATTGGACAACGTATCACCACAAACAACACATAATGGACTTGGCCGCTCAACTGATCCAGTCTAAGAGAATCCTAACTGCAAATATTCATCCTTGTATCTTCGGTCGTGGTGAACTTTAGCTTTTTTTGCACTAGAGTTGACGAGTTTTATTATTTGCTTGCTGTTAGTGGACTCACAATTGTCACTTAGTACTCTTCTTTTTGTGAACTTATCCATTGTTATTGAGAAGGGGAGTTATATTATAAAACTGTTAACACACACTGTCAGTCACGTTTTCCATAACAGGCGGTGATAAACTAATTAGGTGGCAGCACAGTGGTGGCAGTCACGTCGCTGTGCTAGCTCTCAAATTGTTTCATTCAGCTTTAAAATAAACAAACAAACAAACAACTTTATTTCCAATCAAGTACACAGTACATAGACATTAGTACATTGGTTTTTTTCAAATTCGTAAGGTTAACATTCTAAGAGTAAGAGTGATGGTGAGCTCCATGCGACGATCCCGGGAGGTTTGATGGGAGTGTCCATGGGCGTTTTGACTGCTTACTCAGTAAGCCTTACCGATATGTGCAAGCTCGCGGCGCGAAGAAACAACGAGAAATAACTCGTGTTCACGGCCGGGTTTCGAATCCGCAGTCTTTCTGCACGAGGCAGAGACCTGACACATGAGACAGGCCGTAGACCACTCGACCACGGTGGCTACAAGATGTGGCTACAAAATATGGTAGAAGAAACATTGAAAATTTTTCGAGCTTGCGATATTCATAATATATGGCTTATATGCAGATAAAAGCACTTCGTTGACTTGATTTATTGTCTAATTCCCCTCGATAGTGAAAGTAAAATGATAGCAAGCAAGTAATCTGAAGTTAATCAGTTAAACGAAAATTACTGACCTAACATGAACGAAAAGCTCGAACATTGAGGTAAATGTAGTTCTCTATTTGTTCTCGAGATAAAGGTTATAATTAAATGCATTTCATAAAATTATGATAATAAAGTGCCACACTGAGATCCACAATGTTTGTAATAACTACGGTACAATTTAGTGTTCGTGGCACTTAACTGATCTGAACTTTTAACTCACTAAAATTTAACATTTTGAATAATAATTTACATTCTTCGGGATTTGGGAGGAAATTAGTTTAAACTTTATGAAAGGTATGCGTAGATATTTGTGACGTCTTCTTTTTTGCGGCACACTAAATTTGGTCTCGTGGCACACTAGTGTGCCGCAGCAACGTGTTTGAGAATCACTGTCTTAGGGGTTAGCACGAGAAATGACTTGGGATCTTCGGGAGATGATTGAGCCAATCCACAGCTTCGAGAAGTAAATTAGGCCAGTCCAGCTTCAGGGGATGAATAGGTCAATACAGAGCTACAGCGGCAGCTCACAGCAAGTACAGCTTAGTATACAGTGACGTGTGCATAACAAGAGCCTTCAGGTCACTCCTAACGAGTGGGTGGCTGATGACCCCAATTCTGCACGTATTACAAAATGATGACCACTAATACCAGGATCCATTAGTCTAGTCGTAAGTCCATTGCAATTCCCAAACTACGTCAGAATAAAACTGCAGCAGGCAGTATTAGTTAAGAACTGTCAGCAACCAGCTCACTATTCAGTCAAGTTTTGGTTTGATCATTTTTTACAGTAGCAGGGGTTTATTCAATTGATTTGATGAGGTATTGTAAATTTAGGCAAGCAGGAATAAATAAAATTGTATCCTTAGCATATGTATAAAGGATTTGTATTGGTTTTTCTCAGGGCACGATTTCAGCAACGTAAAGCAGGAAATTAACATTGGATATAAAAGAACACCCAAAATATTTCAATATTAAGAAATCTGAATTAGGTAATAGCTACAAAAATATATGATTTTGGACTTTCAAAGAAACAGCTTTTAGGTCTGTGAAATTTTTAGACTGAGTTTTTTACATACAAAGAGAATCACATAAAAACTTCTAAACAGACAAAATTAGGGATAAAATGGTGTAAGCTGCATGGTAATTTGTATCAATAAAATTTCTGTTCCTAGTCAATAGATCTTTGGGGAAACGCTATTTTTCTGTAGTTGTTGTTTTGCGGGTGTATTCTTCGAGGGTAGAGATACCATCGTCTTCGTAGATTGAAGATTTATTATTGAACACGATCAAAATCAGAGCAGAAGTTGGGGCCAAGATCAAGAACCAAAACTGAGAACTTGAAATCTGTAAAACCGAAACTGGAACTGAAACTGAAACCAAAACCTGTCCCGGTAAGGACTAATGAGTAACTAGAAATAAATAAAAAAATAGCCAAAGAATCAATATACGCAATGGTTATTATTCAAAATATGCTATCATTGGATTAATTATAAATCTTAGAGTAACGTGAATCAGAGCTCAACAAATTCTTCAACCACAATTTAAATCATATGAATGAAAACGTGACCACACTGATATGAGATTTTGCGATACAATCTAGCGGTCAATTAACTTGCTGCCTCACAAAGGAAATCTTCATTAGAACTATTGCTTAAGACTATAAAAAGGAAAATCACCATATTGAATTTTGAACTACTGACTGCAGAGTAAAATCAAATTTGAACTATAGAAATATAATACGAATACTGCAGACACTATGTACATTACTCGCCGTATTGGGGAATAATGTGCTAGGAGAATTCCGTTGAATTAGTGAAAACAATCACAGGAATTAAACGAACAGTTGGGCCTACAGAGGACTATCTAGGCAAAGCTAAAATGACAAATTCAAGGAATATCTGGTATGTAAGTGAAATGCAAATTCCTAACAGATTGTCAATAGAAACTTATCCGTCAGAGAGAGACTGAAAGCACGAATATAATTGCTGCTAAATGAGCGATAACTGACACCAAAATGCTGGGCACTTAGCCGTAGGATTCGCGGTTGACTATGATCTTCTATTGACGAGAGTTACAATTTGAAGTTGCAACTATGATTAAATTTTCCACTTTAAACACTAGTTACAAATAATGTAAAATAAGTATATAAATTAACTCTGAAATATTGCTAAAATTAATTGTATTTTTAGTCGTCGTCTCAAAGATCATACTAAATTAATTACGATACTTCCATGGCACCACAGATCTAATCAACAGGATCTATTTTGAGTTATGAAATATCACTATAACCACACAATTGAATGTCTAAATATCCTGACAAAGCAAACTGTAGGAATACCATCGCTGCTCATGCACCGATTATTTTCAATATTGCGTATTAATTATTTCCGTTACAAAATAAATCGTACTTTGTACAATAAATTCTTTGTATTTTTATGAGTGGGTTTTTACAACTTCAAGTGAGGTTCGTGTAAATTTGTATTCATAAAAATTCGCTCTATTCTTAAATTTATTCATACTCCTTTGCCGTACTGTTGCTATGGTTCTTTTCAACTTCATCCTCCATGTGCCATTAATTGGCCATTTCAAAATACGTTACTCCATATTTATCTTTTGTAAAGACAACAACGTAAGTTTCAGTGCATTAAAGTGAAGTGTTCTACAGGAAGTCCTTATTTAATTGTGTTTAGGACTTAGATATATTTTTAAAAACTCACTTATATTTTTAGGATATTGTAGGTGTAAGCGTGTTTTATTTCATTTGTGTTATTTTTGTTGGATGTGCGTATGTAAAAATGCCCTATGGTGGAGCCTTGAAATAACTAAGTTTTAGGACTTGTATTTTAGTACTTAGGAGAGTAACTTATGGTCATAACTAGTACTGAGAGTACTTCTTTTCTAATTTTCTAATCTACTTAACCTTTCTGTAAAAAACTCTCCTGTGATGTTGAGAATTTTTGTCGCTCATCATAGTGAAATGTCTTTCACATTTTGCTGTCATGAGCCCTATCTGTTTTACTACAATATATTCACTTAAAATGCTTTCCTTTTACTGTTCAATTAAGACTGTAAACTTCTTTTTAAACTATTTTCATCATTGCTCAATTCCTCTGTTACACTGCCTGAATTGACATGGGATCAGCCAAGTATGGTGTAGCTAGACCATAAATTGGAGTACTAGATTTAACTAAAGGCTGAAAATTGTCTTCAATCACAAATTTACTTCTGCATTGCTTTCTATACTTAGAAGTAGAGAGATTTTATAAACTTTTATTTAGCATGGAATAATATTGATTTCATTCCCTTGTAAAATAGGCATGTCCTATTTTTAAAATAATTGAGAAGGGAATTCATTTTACTCAACCTTTAGTGCAGTTTAACTAGGCCTCGGGTAATATTGCATCCAAGTTCCGTCCATGCTTTCTCAAATTTATCCAGAAATAATTCATATGGATTTACCATAATATTACTCCCGGGTTAAACCAGATTGTGCCTTGTCCTATATGTATAGGAATGTCCGGTTGTCTGGTTAGGTAAATATTTTTCTTTTTAAATAACCATATGTACTCAGATGTTGCCTTACGTGTAAAAAAAACTAAACCTCGGCTTTAATGAAGTTTAGTCAATAGTTGAATATGCAGGTTATATTTTTTCTAGGCTGCGTGTATCTAGATTGTTTGATTTCAAGCCTAGCTGTTATTCACTTATATCATCTTCTAGATGAGAATGTTAATTAATTTGGAATTTATTAGCTGTAAAAACATATGATAATTGAACTTAAAAAAACTCTGTAAGAAAACTTCTGTATTTATGGTAAAACTTTAATCAACATCTGAATGTCAGCCTTCTTGCTTAATGGGAAATTAGATGTGTTAGTTTTAATACTCTTAGTTAGCTGAATGTTAGTAATATTGTAGGATTAAGAAAATTACTCTCGTGCTTGAATATTTAGGCTTTGGTATACTTAAGCGACCATTACCACGAGACTTTGTTACGTTTTTGGTGGACAGTGTTACTAGTTTTAGGTGTAAAAATGTTACGACACTCATGTGAAGTTTATTTCATTGGTGCTTTTTCTCACCAATGATCTCCACTAGTTTTAATAAAGGGGTTCTTTGGTTATACTGCTACTGTGACCTAGACTTGAGGTTAAATAAAGGCCGTCAGATTTTAGACTTAGCTTTATATTCTTGCAAGCCATACATGAGTAAATAAGAAAGTTCTTTGCTTTTCAACATACATGGGATCTTGCTAACAGGAGGGTCCTCAAGGTTGAAGTGAAGACTCTGGTTGATCACTGGGAAGTAGTTCCAGTCCCTCAGTGCTTTGTGGTGATGGTGAATGGTGTTATGTGTTAATGTGATTGGTTCAACTCAGTCTCCTATATTGAGAGGTATGAATCTTTGTTCGTTTCAATTTTTGATTATAACTGAGTATGTGCCGTGGCTTAGTCAAGACAGTATAGTATGTTAGTTGGTGCTGATGACTTTGTAGATTCTAAAATGTATCACTAACAGTGGGTGAAGAAAAGAATGCCGGCTGCACAGAGGGATAAAAAGATGAGTACGATTTTCAGAAGATAGCTCAAAAAGGCCTTGCCTTACTAACCCCTGACAATTCCAATCATTAAAGATGTCTTGAACTAGGAGCTTGCAATATTCACAATGTTCAAATGTTAATATTTTTAATACTGGTGGAAATTGGTTTCTTTCATGATTGCTGAAGGAAATAAACCTCAAAAAGGAGCAAACTGTCTCGAATGAAGATGTATAAAAAATTCATATATAAAAACAGGAATAACTTTGAATAAGGAAGTACCAGAAGGGTATTTCTAGTTAATCAATATCATGGAACAAGTCTAGATAAGTGCAAATTGATAGAATTAGCTGATTAGGTAATAGCTACAAATTTATTGATTTTAAACCTTCAACGAAATAGCTTTTAGGTCTGTAAAAATATTAATACTGAGTTGTTTTCCACAAATAAAAAAGAAGCCCATAATTCCTTAACATACAAAATTGAGAATAGAAAATGATATAAGCTGCCTCCTAATCTGTATCAACAAGGACATGCTGTAGACTTGAGATTCTGTTCCTAGTCAAAAGATCCACTCAACAGAATTTAGTTTTGAGCTCTAAATTATCACTATAACCACATAATTGTGTTCCTCAATCTCCTGACAAGGCAAATTGTAGACTGTTGCCCTGTTGCCTAGAAGCACAAATATCAGGAACACTAAGATATCTTGGATAGAAATTGATATTATAAATCTACACCTGAGGACATTGCAGACTAGATTCAATACTGCCTTTAGAAATTTCCTATTCAAATGAGGTCTTCTAAGAATAGTAATGAACAGAGTGATGGAAAACACTATTAACTAAGTATAGCACAGTCACTGAGTTATCACAGTTCTCCTATAGGAACAATTCCTACCACTTAAAATCCAGTTAGTCTACAGGAAATACGCAGAATCTTACATTTGCTGAAAAAAACTAAGGCAGTTGGACATGACAACATAAGCCTTCAATACATCAAAGACAGTTTCAATTTTACAGCACCATTGCTTCATTTGATAATCAAT